>JAOTOM010003646.1:0-172920 GCA_034440615.1 Ashinkailepas kermadecensis
CTGAAAATGCCCAGAAGATCGAGTCTCCTGTTTCCTCAAGTGTTCCAGCAACGGAAGAAGAAGTCTCCAGTTCGACGCTTCGGCCCAATCAGAGCTCTAGGGACTCCACTTCACTACCCCTAGAAACCAGTCATCTCTTGCCTGAGGAGTCAGAGGAGGACAAACACCGCGGCCCAGTGAAAACAGCTGTTTGTAGTGATGTTGGTGCTTCACCACGTAGTGTTGTCGATTTTCGCTGCTGTGCGGACAGGGTCTGGTGCGCTTCGTTGTTTAGTGCGTTCGTGCCCAGCGTTGTGACTGTTTGGAGATTTGGGTGGGCTTTGGCCATGCGTGGGTGGTCTCTGTGTTTGACGATCTCCAGCGTTGTTTCTGGAGTCAGAAACTGCGGCGTGAGGCCAGCAGCCGACCGCAGCGCACCACAAGAGGACGAACTTCACCTAGGTACACATTCATCGTACCAACCACCTACGCCACTCCCGGATAAAAATAATTTACTTCACCACGCGGCTACCAGTGGAGAGAGCTCGGGTAGTTGCATTACTTCTGGCACCCACGGTACGGACACCAACGGCGATAGCACTGAACAATATCGTACAAATCGCACGTCTAATCTAAGTAAGTTACCTCTAGACTCAGATATATTGGGATTGCTTGACAAAGGCCCCAATTTTGCGTTAGCTCAAAAGTAGATCGTAGCTGCTTGGAAAAGGCAGAATCAGGCGTAGAAAGGGCGATCTATGGTTTGCGGTGGAGGAATGTGAGGGAGACAAAAACAGCAAACTGTACCTCAGGTACCGCAGGCAGGCTTATCACAAAGCACCTCTAGCACAGGTCATTCAAAGCTTCGCCCCATGTTTCCCGACACTCCTGCATACCAACCACCGAGAGCCACAACTCAATTAGAATCTGAGTTGAAAGATTTAAAAACAAAAGTTCTAAAAGCATATAAATATCACAACAAAGCATCGAACAAAAGGTCGGACGATTATGCGAAACAGAGGGGAGTATTTCGGGAAATGAAAAACAACAATAATGTAATAGTAAAGCCGTCAGATAAATGCAAAGGATTCGTCGTGCTAAACAAAACGGATTACATTGAAAAGGCCAGGAAAATAACGAACGAGTATCAGAGCATTTCTTCCCAACCAAACCCTACCAAACGTCTCGAAATCGAAACATGTACTATTATCAAGGAAACTTTATCAGGGAAGTTACATAAAGATACAGTGTTACCTCTCCTTCCTCATTCCAGCCGCACAGCGGAATTATACGGGCTCCCTAAAAACCACAAACTAGAGGTTCCACTGCGCCCTATAGTGTCGGCGAGTGGTGACCCCCTAGACAAGTTATCTTGGTTCTTGAGCAAGATTCTGGTCCAGATACTAGCGTTGGTTCCCGCCCATCTGACAAACACGGAGTCGTACCTACAGAGGGTGAAAGAAACGTTTCCTACCAAACTTCCGGAAGGCAGTATTGTTTTCACCATGTACGTGAAGAATTTATATGGCAGCATTCCGATAAAGGAGGGAATAGATGCTGTGATTCGTCTAATCGAGGACAATCTGGATGACATTTGTCTTTTCGGGATTGGGGTACAGGACTGTGTGAAATTACTAACACATATTTTCAGCAATAACCTCATACGTTTCGGTAACTCCATGTACAAGCAAACAAAAGGAGTGGCTATGGGTAACCGATGTGCACCTCCTTTAGCGGTTGCTTTTATGCACCGCCTTGAGTCGATCTTCTCAGCTTCATATGATTTGAAACCAGCTCTCTACATGAGGTATATAGACGATATTTTTGGTGTTTGGACACATGGTTTGGCCTCTCTGCTCGACTTCTTTGCAGAAATTAACCAACAACACTCCAGCATCAAGTTCACCTTAGAACACACTGGTCATAGCAGTTCGATTCCTTTCCTTGATACGTTGTTTGTAGTTCAGGCTGATGGGAGCTACACCACCGAACTGTACTTTAAACCTATGGCAGCCCCCATCATCTTGCACTATGATTCGGCCCACCCGATGGCCACTAAAAAGGCCGTTTTAACATCCCAAATGAGGAGAGCAGCACGAGTCTCCTCCGATACTATTTCATGCGAGCGGAGCCTTGCGAAGATGACAACTCTTTTCCTGGAAAACGGATACCCAGCACATCGGGTACACTCCGCCGCTCGTGCTGTTCACCCTCACAACAGGAGTAGGATAAGTGGGCAACGTCGGCATCGAGCGGGTAGTAATCCCAACTATGTTTACATGAGACTTCCATTTGTCGATGACCAACTATGTCGACAGGTAAACGCAGCCATCCGTTCGTCTCATCTAAACCATGTTAGGGTAGCCTGGACTAGCGGACCTACGCTGAAATCTTACCTGGTCCGCTCAGCCCTAGAAATGCCGCCATGCCCTGCTGGTAGAAGAACGTGCCACACCTGTATCAACGGGCTCAAAGGTAGATGCACGCGAAAAAACGTAGTTTATAAAATAACGTGCAACCGCTGTCTTGGAATATTTTATGTCGGTGAAACCAAACGTAGTATCAGGGATAGGTACAATGAGCACTTGGGAGATGCCAGACTTCGGAGAGCATACACACCTTTAGGCGAACACATGATCGACAAACATTATAACATGGAACACAGCGACACTAACACAAACTTCAAAGTAGAAATTCTAGCAACAGCCAGGGACAACGCTGATCTAAAGGTCCTCGAATCTCTACACATACGTAATCTACGGCCGCAACTAAACACACAAACGACGTCTTGGTATATCACTTAAATTACATAAACACAAATTATATTTTATGTATTACGCGTTATATTGGATCTATGTCTATATATGTGCGTGAGTGTATGTATCGATATGTATATGGACCATCGGCTCGGGCTTCCTCAGAGGATTCTATCTTGGCATAGTTTGTTTCTGGTTTGGAGTTTCTTTATGTGTCTGCACCACCGAGGAGGCTTTCCCGCATTCCACGTGTCTTTTGCACGCTTTTTGCTGGCGTGCTTTTTTTTTCAATTGTTAAAACTTGACATTTTTATATCACTCCTGACGATGGCCCCTGGCCGAAACGTTGAGTAATAAAGTATAATCCTTAACGTTACTTTTAATGTCAACTCAGCACCTCCTGGTATATTGAAGGTCGTATGCTTTCTTTACACGCAATGTCTAAAACCCAGGAGCATCTAAGAGCCATTCTTCGTTGTATTAAACAATGGTAAGAGTGAATGTATTTCTACCAACCAACATCATGTCTGCAAAATATGGCAATCTTGAGGGTGTTTTGTTCATGTGCAAGCAAAAATACTATGACACCTTGTGCAATTACCCAGCCATATAAAACTGTTTGGTGCATTATTATATGCAGAATATTTCTCAGTCCAACATATAATTTCAGGCATTTTGCCACACTCAGACTTGTGGGATCCTTATCATGAAACAAATGTTTTGGTTCTTCCAATATGAGCCTTTGGTATTTTAATAACTTCATCTGGTCACTTCCTTGGTTTGATTTATTTGGATCAGGGCCCATGTTTTGCCATAAGCATGACTTGTTGCATTGACCAAAAGCGTTATAAATCACTTGAAACCAATACTAAATATGACCTATGACACTCTGTCCTTGATATTGGAGCTATAGTACAAGGGAATTCAATTTGTATTGGCAAATTTAATTTTCAAAGTGTCATTGGATTATAACCTAGCCTGGTTTCCCTACCTCCTTTTAAATTGTTTCTTCAATGTAGTCACAATTTGTGTGTTCAATAATATAACAATGTTAAGAAACATAACCTAGCCTTACCTTTTTTCAGATAAAAAATAGCCCGTGTTTGCCTGAAATAAAATGAGCACATTTGCACAATAAAAGCTAGTCTAACCTGTTGTTTTGCTTTGCTGAGTTAAATTTTTGTAAAAGATATTGTGAGCACATTACACCACAATAATACCAATATATTTATGGATACACCCAAAAGAAGCAAGATTAGCTTATAGGATGTGTTGTAATTTTACATATAAATTAATTATTTGAATTTGTTTTGTATGCATGTTCCAATGGAGAAGACAAAGCAAGTCAACATGTGAACATGTAATGTAATGTATTTCGGAACCTCCCGAGTAGGGTTTTTCAGTTTCCGTCACAGAAGTGCACTAATGTGCAGCACAAACCATCATCACGAGCATACACGATAACAACGAGTGGCATCACAGTGCTGATGTAAGCGATGTTCCGGAGGCCGGAGGTTAGAGCCCGGACATGCGCAGCATGGCCGAAAGTCTCCGTTTGAAAACATTGTAGCCACCTGAGTTCCTCACATCTGGAGGCAGATTGTTCCACGTCCGGCAAGCTCTCGGTATGAAGGAGCGGCGAGCGAATTCTGTGCGGCATCGTGGTACCTGGAGTTCACCGTTAGCCGTGGCCCTGGTGCTCCGTTGCGACTCAGTTGAGCGACAGTTCAGTTGACCGCGAATGAATTCTGGGCCAGTGAACTCGTTCATAATTTTGAAAACTGAGTGAGCATCTGCCTCGGATATGAAATCCTCGAATTTGAGCCATCCTAGTTCTTTCAACGTGGGCGACACATGATCCCGGTAGTGCAAGCCGGCGACAATCCTTGCACCAAAGTTGATGCATTTTTGAATGCGTCGTTTCTGGGCTCTGCTACAGCTTCTCCAGACAGACATACAGTATCTTATGTGGGGAATACGAGTGCCTCAATTAGCACCCGTCTCGTAATGTGAGAAAACTTATGACGCAGTCTAGCGAGTCCAATGAGTATGCAGTTACACAGACGCACAACAGTAGATACATGCACATCCCAGGACAGGTGTGAGTCAATTTTCACGCCAAGTAATTTCACAGACTTCGTGGGGACTATTTCTAACTGGCCCAGACGAACAGATAATTTTACAGGTGTATGTCTAGAAGATTGGAGAACAACCATCTCAGTTTTGGAGGGATTTACTTTTAGTCGATTCTGGATGAACCAGTTAAAGGCAACTGACAGTGATTCATTCAATTGTTGGCTAATGGCTGTGATTTCGTTTCGCTTCCCGGAGTCGAGGAACTGGACATCATCGGCATACATAACAATCTTGCCGTGTGGGATATGTTGTGGGAGGTCATTGGAGAATATTAGGAACATAACCGGGCCCAAGATCGAGCCCTGCACCACACCATGTGTTACCGACAGAGGGCTAGAACCCTTCACTGTTTGCGAACGGCCCTCAAGCCACGCTCGGAACCATTCGGAGTTGACGCCGTACCATCCGAGCTTGTCCATGAGGCGACTATGCTCCACGCTGTCGAACGCCTTTGAGGTGTCAGCTGTAACCAGTGGAGTGATCTCGCCTTGGTCGATTTTGAGGGTAGCGTGGATGACCGTGTCTAGCAGAGCCATCTCGGTAGACAGGCCGAGCCGGAAACCGTACTGTTCTGGGCACAGTAGATGATGACTAGTCAGATAGTCTATCAGTTGTGTGCACACGACACGCTCGCAGAGTTTTTCGACCACTGGCAATATCGATATTGGCCTGTAGTTGTGTGGGTCGTTTGCATTACCACTTTTGTGCAGGGGTGTTACCATCGCCGTTTTCCATGACGGTGGCAGTTCACAGCTTGTGATGCATGAGTTGATAATGTTTAACAAGTGCGGACCGATCACACTAAACGTCATCCTGAGCATCTGGATGGTGATGCCATCAGCTCCGGACGCTCGTGAGCCACCCATGCGCTGCAACGCTTTTGACAGCTCTGGCATCGTCACAGGATACGGTGTGAATGCGCCGCTACAGACACGTGGGGGTCTTGGCCAGAGGGGCTCTCCGGGCGGCGCCATCGCTAAATCAGCAGCTACCGCGGCACCGACGCCGGTAAAATGCCGGTTGAGCCGTTCATGCCAATCAGGCGGTTGATTGGTTGTGCCAGGCTCTTCTAGCGTTGACTTGCTGGAGGCAATAATGAACTTGCGGATGTTCTTCCACGGTGTGCGGGTACCAGCAGTATGAAAGTATTCTGCGCATGCGTGATGTTGAGCCGTTCGGAGTGCGCCCTTGTGCTCACGGTAATTCCGCTGGGCTTCTTCGCTCCGTGCTGCATCTCTGTGCTCGCGCGCCTGTTTCAGTGCTGCCCTTGCTGTATGAACGTCATCATGCTGCAACCAAGGCGGCGACCGGTGCTTCAGCTTGATTTGACGAAGGGGCATGTGATGGTCGATTATTGGCTGCCATGCAGCCATCCATGCGTCCCATTTGTCCGAGGTGGTGGTCGCTTGATAAACGGCGGACCAGTCGGCCAACAGCAGATCTAGGCACAAAGCATTTTGATCTAAGCGTCTTGTCGATCGGATGGTAATGACGGTGGGCTGAGGGCGACGCCTGTCAATTGTGATAGATGCAGCAATGACGTCGTGGTCGCTGAAATCTGTGTGAATGACTCGAACTTCTGTGGTCAAGTCAGATCGATTTGTAATGAGATGATCGAGGAGACTCGGGCTGTCTCCTTCTCGCCGTGGTGGGTGTGTGACGTTGGTTATCAGCTGGCTGAGGGACAGATCGCAAAGCGTACGCAGATAAGCCCGCACACCTGGTTTGTCGGGCTGCAGCACGTCAAAGTTGGTGTCACCGAGAAGAAAGATGGGCTTGCCAAGGCTTAAGACGTGTGCCAGCTGATCATGTAGCTCCTCATTGGCCGGTGTCACTGCACTATTTGGGGAACGGTAGACAGCTCCAATGACAACTGTTGTTAGATCAGTCACAGTGATCCACAGTGACTCTAGAGATGAGTTCGGTGTAGGCACCCACAGTGGCTCGACAGTGAGGCGATTACGGGAGATAATAGCGACTCCACGCCCGTGCGACACTTCCCTCCGCCTGATGTTGAAACCAGGTAAGATGAGGGTGCTGTCGTCCATATCTACGGAGAGCAGTGTCTCGGTGGCACAGAATATGTCAAATTGCTCAGTCGATAACAGTTGGTTGATGTCGTCTAGGTGTTTGGTCAGCGAGCTGACATTCCCGTGGCCGATTTTGAGTCGACGACAACGTCTCTGTTGCTGGACTTTACCGACGTTCTGCGTTTGACGGAGCGTCAATCGCGGAGGCTGCAGGAGACACCGGCTGAATGTTCGCCGTGGAGGTGGCATTGCACTCGCTGTGCTTTGTACAGCTGAGGGAGTTGGGCGGCACTCTACACGATGGGGGGCTTCCCCAGTGCCGGGAGTAGTCTGCAAAGCAGCACTCCTTTGAGCTGATGTTATTGCCCGTTGCCTGACTCTTCTCTTCACCTGTTGTCCGCCCCGGCATCCTCGCCTCCTCAGCCGTCGCCGACGTCCGACCGGGACCGATTCGGCAGGTCGGACCAGGCCAGGGGAAGGCTCGACAATGTTGTCTTTAACGCCGGCCGCGGCCGGGCTCGGCTGGCCGGCGTCGGTCCGGACCTCCGGATACCCAGACATCTGCGGCGGCTGTCCTAGGGGGCGGGGTGGAGAGGTGCGAAACGATTGATGGTGGTGTGCCTGCGCGTTTCCGACTGGTGGCTGTTCGTCGGCTGGTGTACATGGCGATAGTTCTGTATGTTTTGCTGTTTTCTCATGTACTTGCATTGATGTTGAAATTTTGATGACTGAATCGGGAACTTGGCTTAATTACGAATCTTGTCTCACACTTCAGAGGGTTTTCTCAGATAATGTGGCTTGCTCTCACACATTACAAGCATCAGTATCCGTTGAAGTATTCAAACTTAATATAGCGGTTTTCAGATGATTAAGACACTCACAGTTTTCGGCGGCGTCACACATTCACCGTTAGATGTTCGGATTTATGTAAGCACACTATGGCACAGCGATGCTCTCTTGCTGCCGGAGAAATCTATGAAACTGTGTGGAGCGGCCGGGGGTCGCTGTCAAGCGCCCGCCACCCGACCGCCAAGCTCATGATGATGAAACTGCAAAGTGTACTCACCTAAATTTTTGAGCATGATGATCAGTTTTTTTGCATTGTCCCAATGGTCTGATTGTTCCTTGCACCAGACATGCTTGATGTAATTGAATTGAAATTGAAGATCATATATATACTAAATCATTCTTCTTTGTTCCACTTCAGCATCATCGTCGATATTTCGCCCTCGCACACATGCGTACGGGGTGTTACTGTAAGCCATCAACATGTGACAGCCTAGTGGTGTTCGATATTCTGTAGGTGACAGGCTGGACGCTTTTTTCATCTCTGTCACTCTCTGCTGTCTATCTGAAAGTCACAACTCCATCCATTTTAGGATGCTACCTGCAATACCATGGACCTGAAGCTGCATCATTAACCGTGTATGGGGTACCTTGTCAAAGGCCTTACTAAAGTCAAAATATACTACATCAACCTGATCTCCCTGGTCAAATTGTTCTGTACCGAAATTCAAAAAGTCCAAGAGATTTGTGAGACACGATCGCCGTTTTCTAAAGCCATGTTGAGTATCTTGAATCCATCTGTTCCCTTCGAGAAAACTAACTATTATATCCTTGATAATTGATTCGAGTACCTTGCAGACTAAGGATCTGAGGCTTACTGACATATAGTTTTCAACTTCCCTCTTTCTCCTTTCTTGACAATAGGATCTACATTTGCCCTTTTCCAATCTGTTGGAATTTCATTTGGTGAAACTGATGTACACAATAATATACTAAGTGGAATTGCCAGTTCATTTCAGCTTCCCGCAATACCCTAGCATAAATTCCATCAGGTCCTGCTGCCTTGTTTGGTTATATTTTCCTGATATGCTTCAAAACAACGTCACTATGAATGAAGTCAACATCGTTTTTCCGATCACCTGTCACTGAACTGTGGCGTACGGTTGGCAGATTGGTCATATCTTCCAATGTAAACACTGATTTAAACTGCTTGCTCAGCTCCTCAACCATCTTACCGTCCTCACTCAAAATAGTCACATTTACTTCCAGTGGACCAATTGTGCTAGAAACTTTACTCAGCTTGTAAAAACGAAATAACTTTTTGCTGTCCCCATTACAGTTACTAGCCAAATCAAATTTTTTTGCTCGCTTTGCTGCTCTGGTTTTCTGTTTCACAGGATCTCTAGCTTTTTGATACGACGTTATATTTATATTAGTTAGATATTTCAACCTTCCTTAAACACTCTTAAGTGCATCTTTCTTAGCCTTAATTGCTTTTATTAAATCTGGCGTAAGCCATGCTGGCTTTCCCACCCTTCTTATGCGCCTTTGATTCTGGGGGACATGTCTAATCTGAAGATCTCTGAAGTAAGATTTGAATTTTTCCAACATTTAACAGGCATTTAAAGTGGAGAATTCTTCTGCCCATTCTATGGCACTTAAAGCCGCTCTCATGCAGTCAAAATCTGCCCTGTTAAAATGAGGAATCTTTGCCAAATTATCCTTGATTGTGTTTGCTACTTGTGCCTTGAATCTCACTATGTTATGTTCACGTCTTCCCAGAGTTTCTCCTACAGTCAAGTCTTGAACTAATTCACCTATATCTGAGAAGACAAGGTCCAAGAATGAGCCCTGCCTAGTTGGTTCCGTTACAAACTGGTGTAAGAACAGGTCCTCTTCAAGGCATTGTGCAAAAGGCGGTGTGGTGTTGGTGAGTTATCCATCGTCAGCGGCACGCACCTGCCCGTAATGGTGTGGTGTTGGTGAGCTATCCGCCGTCACCGACCCGCACCTGCCCGTAATGGTGTGGTGTTGGTGAGCGTCAGGCGGTGTGGGGTTGGTGAGCTATCCATCGTCACCGCCCCGCACCTGCCCGTAATGGTGTGGTGGTCGGCCGTCCACGTGGTCGCCGCCATCGCTGTCCATTGCCTATTCAACGGTGCGGTACACAGGTGTGTCGTCCATCAACAATCTGTCACGTGACAGCCGGTCGTTAGCATGACCTGACGTGCAGCGGCAGGTATTTAGGGCACCGCTCCCACCGGCACCGCCCATCCGACTCCAGGAGGAGAATCAAGATGCGCGTGCTGGCAACCGTCACTTTGGCATGTGCCCTTCTCGTGGCTCTCATAGCCAGCGGTGAGGCACGGGAAATTTCATCACTGACCGCAGAAGACACCAGGGAGATGCGGACCGTGATGGCGACCAGGCACGGATGTCCTTGGTATTGTGAGTTCGTATATTGTTTCCACTGCGAGCATGGACGCCGCGCCATCGAAACCGTCGCCGCCTGAAGCTGTTCCGGCGGTGCAATACGTGGAAGCTGCTGACCCGGCTATCTGCGGCCACGCTGACGACTGGGTCGCCGCTACTGCGATGTCTTCACTGACCGGCACACCCGCTGACCTGCTGACGACCGCTGTACGGACGAGTTCACCGCCCACCTGACCCCAACTGATCCGGCCATGTTACCCGTTCTGACCTGACCTGACGACGTCACCCCCGGCCACCCGACGGCACCATTTGCGAGAGTGGTCTATTTGTTTGATCGCATTTGTCCGGAGATCTGAATTGCCTTGTGGTATTCCGTTTCGATTCCGACCTACTTTCGCGGAAATATACTGTTCAGTCTATTGCACCGTGTCGTGTGATTACGGGGTTCGCACACTCCACTGGTTTTGTTGTATACTAGACGACAAGGCCACAGTTTGCCTTCCCGAGGTAAGTTGCCTCAATTGACGATGAACCGAGCGATCTTTTTCAACACCTCCATGGTGTAAAAGCACCCTGTCTTCTTTGGAGTTGGTGGCGTCATCGCTTCGTTAATGGCTATCGCGCGGCTGGGGCGAATACAGGGGAGGCACTGGGAGCATATGCCCCCGTGAAAAGGTCGTTTCCCTGCGCCAAGAAAATATTTATTTGGAAAGGCAGGAGTGCACTACCCTCCCATTCCTCTGCTCTCGATTTTTTGCTGATTTCGCCCCTCTGAGGAAATAAATGTTCCTTCCATGGAAATTATTGAATGCGCCCCATGTTTGGCACACTCGGGTCAGCGAACGTCAAGCATAGTTGAAACACCAGCTATAGCCGATGTGCAACCATCTGCAACCGAAATTGTTTTGAGAAATTGATTATTCCAGGAGCAAACAAGTGAGATGACGCTAGTAGTCAGTCGTTCTAGAGATTGGCGGCAATGGTGCAGACAGGACTTTCCGAAGGGCGCCGCTCGAGCAAAAAATATATGGGAAGAAGAAGAGAGTGTGTGAAACCACACATAATGCTGTTCGAGGAATCTAACATGGATCAGGTCAAGTCAACGTGGTGAACTCATTTTCGGCATGGGGAACATGGCCTGAAATTACCAAAGTAGTTGTGCTTTGGTTTTAACGTCGGCGCTGATCGTGAATTCATGACCAAAAATAATCCAAGGTAACATAAGCATCCAAAAGATTCACTCGAAGTTCACTGAGGTGAGTGACTTTGTAAATACAGAACGTTGATGTGCGTGGAGATGTCTGAAGCATATGGAATAGTGGCCATGGGATCCACTACTGGGTAATTATGGATTGAACATGTAGTTATGGTTTGGAGAATGGGAGACTAGATGTTATTGGCCAACCAGATGGGAGGAGTGTGACAGAGGACCAACTTCCGCCGACAAATGATGAGCTGCTGTGCATCACAGTGCGCCACCGTGTTAACGCCAAGTTCACGGTTGCTTTTAACTCACAATGTTTCAGCGATGGGAACTGGATATTTGTCTTGGAGCTTCTGAGTGAGTACAGCAAGAATGTCTGAAGAATCGTGATGGGTGGAAATTGCGTCGTTTATCAATGCAAGAAGCGTGGTGGACATGTGCTTCCGAAAGACAAAATTCTTCGTAAAGCATGGCTTTTGAGAATATGGCGGAAAGTATACCTTTGCACCTTTGCACCGTCGCACAATAGGCCAGAATGTCTTAAAAAGTGACACTCGAATTTCGAAGTTCGTCAAACGTCGCCAGTTTTACCGTACATCGTCTGCAAAATGTTCCTAGCGTTCGAAAACAGTGCTGTATTTTCGATATACAATCACCCGTGTCCATAACTAACTCACCAAATCATACTATTATATCGTGTTTATCTGTGTCGTTGCGAACGCGCATTTCCATTATCAGGTTTTAACTATTATCTTTCTTTTTCCAAGGCTCGAATCCAAAATTTTTGTATATCATCGAATTGCTCAGATCATGAGGAGTAGATTAGGAGTATAAATTAACGATTTGACCAATCCAGCAACTTTCTACAGATAATGTAGTGTCGGTAAGCAACAAACGACCCTCTCTCCCCGACGAGGCACCACATTTATGTGGTGCCTTTGCGTGCCACAATGATCCGGCGCCTATCCTACCGGTGAGGGAACAGGCAAAGAGTGCCTCACTCGTCCTTCCATCCATACGCTCCCATTCAAATGACCATCGCTTATCAGCATCCATGTCCTTCACCTATCCCGGCAACACCAACTCTCCATACTATGAGCAGGTAGGACAACTTCCCGGTCATACCCACCAGCTCAGTTTTATCGGGGTAGTCGCGCCCCCTCGGCCCACCCCCTGGGTTGACGGAGTTCTGGAGGCTGATGTTCCCCGTCGCAAGATGCTAGTTGTGACAGGGGACCAACACGTCTCTTTGGTCCCGATATCCAGGAAGGGCTGGCAGGTCCTTAGGGCCCCATACGGGTCGAGTGGCTGGTCGCCTCGGGCTGGGGGCCTGATATTCTTCCCAGTGTATGCCGGTCCGGTCGGCTGAGGCAGGGGTGGGCGGTGCTGGATCCCGGTCGGAGTGGTGTGTTTCTCTCTCTCCCGGCCGGGCGAAGGCGCCGCCTGTCCCGTATAGCTCGGCGGACGTCTGGCGTCCTCCCGTTCTCGGGACACTGGCGTCCCCCCAGTAGGACCCCAGTGTGGTGGGACGTCTGCGAGGTCGAAACATAAACACACTATATGGCAATCACAATAACCAAAAACGCCCTTGGTCGCTCTCGTTGGGGCCAGACCGACTCTCCACTACTTCGAGATCGGGATCGCCCATCGGACGTACTCACGGCCCTCGTGTCCTTGTCTTCAGAGGAAAACACAAAAGCCTTGCGTCTCTATCCCCATTCCAGAGGAAGGACGGATGTGACAGATTCGGTGAGATTATGAAGTGCAAGAAGTTGAAGGACGGTGCACTGGAGGTAGAATTTGCGAAAGCAGAGCAGGCAGATGTTGCACTTCATCGTCTGACCTCGTATATGGTGTGCGAAAGGACGACAAAAAGTAGAAAGAAACGATCGAACTCACCGTGGAACCTCACAAAAAACACCTCGCGGGGATTATAAATTACTTTGACTTAAGGGGTGCTGGATCCGAGGACGAAATCGTGGATGGGCTCTCAAACTTTGGAGTGATTGGCGCGAGGAAAATGAAAGTAAGGAGAGGGGCAGAACTCATCACGACAAGCAACGTTATCCTGACTTTCAACGGAACCGATTTACCTCCGGAGATAAGAGTTGGTTACGTACGGGTTAAGGTACGATAATTTCTTTCCAGCGCCATGCGTTGCTTCAAGTACCAACGGTTCGGACACATTACCCAATTTTGCCGTAACCGCCTCGTGTCCAGCAAGTGTGCCTCCTATGAACATTCCGGGGAAATTTGCTCCTCTGAAAACCTGTTTTGTATCAACTGTGGTGATGGACAGGATCCTCACAGCGCGTACGGCCGCGCATGTCCGAATTATATTAAAGAAAGGGAGATTATCTCAATAGAGCACAGTACAAATATCACGTTTAGAGAGGTCAGTGACCGATATGAAAGATCGCACCCCAGGATGTCTTACTCTGTATCAACCAAATCTACTTTGACGGGCACACAATATAAACAACCCAACAAGGCATCGGAGCTGACCTCACAACTATCGGCCGACTACTTCGAGCTTTTGGAGTACCACTTGAGTCACCGGCTGTGCAGAGGCTGCGAATACGAGTCGAATCCGAGTCGACCGGTGTCCCACCCAACACGTATGATTGCGGTGATAACCCACCAGAGACCTCTCGATCAACATCGGCTAGCTGGGAGTGGATTCAGGTCCAACGGACCAAGAGGCCCGTTCGGTCCTCTTCGCATAAGCCCAGTCCCTTCCAATCTATTACATCACCCAACCTGAAATCCCTACCTTCCACTTCCCATCCGTCCTCCAACTTCCTCCCAGTCCTCTACGGACCAACACCACCACATCCAAATCCTTCTTATCCCCATTCCCCTTCCAGAATCCAACCTCCTTCCCGTGAGGAAGGCCTCTCCTCACCCTCAACATCTGTTTCCGCACCTACATCGCCGGCACGTAACACACACCGACCAATCCATATCTTCGACGCAAGCTTTCACTATCAGGAAGCTGAAAGTCGTGCCCGCGAGGCCAAGCGAGCACGACTTGCTCAGATGGAGAGAGCCTAGACGGGAGGCCGCCAAGGGACTGACAAGTCTCTTCCCCCAAGGCCAGCCACGCTATCGCCGCGACAGTGAGTGGAAGGACCGGGTCCGTCAGACAACGAGATTGGCCCTACTCCACCTCCACCCCGGTTGGGGCTCCAGAAAACAGGAATGCCACTGTCGGGCTCCCCGCCAGCGGAAGCGTCTCCGCATTCTCGCCCCAGGACCCAGTCGCTGGGACCTAGTCGAGGAGAACATTCAGGGTTAGCAGACTCAGTTCCTGGGCAAGGCACGATGTTTTAATTCCCAACGCCAATTTCTAGCAATCGACCATTGTATCACGCAACTCCCCTTTTCATACATACACCATTACTAACTGCATCTGCGATATTTTCCGAAAACTGCTTTAACCTTTAAATAATTCACCATGCAGGCTTTTTTTCACAGTGGAACTGTAGAGGTTTTAGAACTAGTGCCTAAGAACTTCATATTATTCTTAATGAACAATGCCCAGCAGTAGTATGCCTGCAGGAAGGGAAAGTTAGACTAGAACACATGGTATCGATTAAAACTGCTCTGTTATTCGTAAAGTTGTCCTGTTTCACACCATTGCTTACGGCAGGGTGCTTCTGGCTTTGCACCACATCGTTCCGGGGAGAGAGATCGCGTTGAAATATCTATCTTGTGCGTCTCTTGGAAAATTGTATTCTACGGAAATCTCTACATGTTAAACACTGCCGCAGGTGCCAATTTTAGCCTGCCATCAGGTCTTAGTTCAGTTTTAGATCTTAGTCTCGTGAGCCCACAGTTGGTTAACAGTTTTGAATGGTCGGTTGACCAGAACCCATTGGGAAGTAACCAATTTCCCATTTGGTTACACTATCAAGGAAGTCCCATATTGGGACCTCGACTACAATGATGGAACTTTAAAAAAGCGGACTGGGAATTATTTCAAGAAGAGGTACAGCGTGTTTTTGTTCACACCTTGATAAACGAGTAGTTTCAATAGAGACATTTGCATCTCTCCTTCTAGAATGTGCCACCAGATGCATCCCTAGAACCATTGTGTCCCCTAGGTCTGCCCCATTTCCGTGGTGGACGCATGAGTGTCGCGATGCCATCCGAGCGAGCCGACGCGCCTTTTGAGCTTTCAGCCGTAATAGCACCACCACAGATTGAATAGAGTTCAGACGTGCTAGGGCTCTCGTGCGGCGTACGATACAGGACGCAAAGCGGTCTTCTTGGCGTGAGTGCGTGAACGTTTTGAGCCTCTTTTCGCCCCACTCTCTGATCTGGTCCCGAATTAAAAGAATATCTGGTCAACTCAGTTCGATCCATATCCTGATATAAGTTATTGCGATTGTGAGGATGCTCACCAGATAGATGTAGCCATCGAATTTGGAACTACACTTGCTGGAAGATGTCGAACTGGTACCACTGATCCAAGCTTCCTTCGCTATAAACGCCGCTGTGAGATGACCCCGGTTGGGCTTTCAACGCATGAGCGGCTTTCATACAACCAACATCTTACCAGATCTTTATCAGGAATAACAGCAGGTAAGTACAGTGCAAGGCATCAAATGCATACCACTCTCTGTGGTGCTGTCTGATTCGCCGATATCACGCAATTAAGACGGTTTTAATTTATCGTGTACTGAATGTACTGCATGTATAACATTTTACTGCTCTCGTACTATTTTGTGCGTCTCTGTAACTGTTACAAGAAGTATCCATTTCTTATGCCTCTCCTTCTTATATATCCTACATATATTTTGGTAAAATACGCATGCGTCCCTACTAACTAAGGAGGTACGTGCCTGCAAAATAGGCAAAGTAGTCGTTATAGCATATACCACTCGTGCCGTCTGAAGTACGGGCAAAATCGAATAAGATGGATCGCCGCTCCCTTCGCATCCCGTCATGCCCCAAGCAATAGATTTGGTTAGTTTAGCATCCCATTGTGTGTAGCACGACACCAGACCAAACAGTTCGCGACATGGGAGACTACTAGAGAAGCACCCATTGTAATTTTAAGTCAAAAGTAACCGGCGGCTTAGAACCCTCCAATCACGAAAGCCATGAATGCCGAAATAACATCAGACCTTGAAATCAAGAAACGTGTGCGATAATATTATCACGGACGCGCGTCATTCTACCCAAGAAAAGGATGAAAATAGCAAAGCAATTAAGTGAAAAAAGTGCAGCGGGTTGTAAGGGTGCGTTCTTTGTCTCCTCCATTTGGCAGATTCCATTGAGTGTGACGTTGTTTCGTGGATCTCAGCCGCGGAGCGTTATGTTAAATTTCGCGCCTGATTACTTATATGAGCCATTTGGGTCGCTGTTCGTAAACCTTCCTACTAACGTTCATGATTAGCATTCATTGCATGCCGTTACATCAAAGCAATGTGGTTGAATCATATGTTGGCAACACCAGTAATTCTACAAAGTAGTAATTCTTGTAATTCTTCTACCTATGATTTTATTGTTATTGGCCACCGATGTACAACTTAATGCACATGGTGCCAACAGTTCAAAGAATAAAAATGCAAACTATTCTGAGATGGCTCGAGTAATAGGTAGATGGATATCAGATATGTCTGGGGCATGTTTTGGCAGCCGTGTCAAGGGCAGGGAGGGCATTTGCATTGGTCATTGCCCAGTGAACATGCCGACAGCGGACCGACATCGTTCCGCTGTCTTGAGGCTAGGGGTCCGGTGTCGGCTAGGGAGTGAGATGTCTGACAACGTCCCGACGTCAGCTAGCCACTATTGATATGCCGAATTCAATCTGACATATGTTGATATTCCAGGTCAGTATGCCGATGTCGGGTCAAGAGCGGCCCGATGTCGGCATGCCGTTTACGAGATGCCGAGCTCGCCGGACACATGCGGACAGCGGGCCGACATCGGCATGCTTACTGTGTGTAGACGTACATAATCAAATAAAAACATGTTACTTAACACGCGCCCTGGAGGGCCTCTGAGAATTACGCGCACTGGAGGGGGGGCGGATTCCGCCCCCCTAAGATCTCGGCTCCTAGTGAAGCTGGAGGAACGAAATTCGCAGGGTGGATGGGCACGGTAGTGAACTCTATTGTGTGCAATTTTCGTGACCTTAGGTCGATATCTTCAAGGTCAAATGAGGTCAGATTGGCAAAATTTTCCGGTTTTGCGTGGCTTGACTTGTCATCGTTATGGATCGCTGTGATTGTGTTTAAATGCTCAAAAATGGGCATCAATGATGTTTTTGACATTACTAATGATGCAATGCAGATGCTAGACCCAACATTTGACCTCAGGTCACCTATATAGCACCACTTTATCAGGTCAGTTACCTGTTCCAGTTAACGGAACCGGCCGCCCGCCCGACTGCTCCGTCGGGCAGCTCGGAGCAATCGGCTTCGTGAGGAAGGGAGTAAAGTACATGAATAAAGTATGGAAACGCAATGACAAACAGCAGAAATGACAACCAGTAGTGCATTTATGGCAACATTCCAGTTTTTCAAGTTTGGTTCCATTAACCTGTCATGAACTTGACCTGACTTGACCTTGGTGACCTAACATGACCTTGAAACTATACAGCATATCAATATGCATCAAACAAGTCGCTAGTGTTGCCTAGAACACTTCCCTTTTGTCAGTATACTGGAAGCGCATCAGCGCCGATTTTTTTGGTCTGGCGCTATAACATTTTTTTAATTTTGCGGCCCCTAACTTGAAAATTTTTCGGCCGATTTCCATTTTTCTTACTTTAAACGACGCGCCGTTCATTTCTAAGCAGGTACACCGAAAATTGCGTATATCGACCGGTAAAATCTGCAGTTATTTTCGAAAAACCGGAGGGGTGGGCGGATTTCACCCCCCTCCAGTGCGCGTGTTAAGGTAGTGTCTGTCTAGTTTACTGTTATTTCACCTCACACATTGAGAATTTGGGCACGCTGCAATGGTCAGCCTTCGCCGGCGACGAGTGACATTCTGTGACGAGTGACAATGTGACGAGTGACATTCTGTGACGAGTGACAATGCGACGAGTGACATTCTGTGACGAGTGACATTCTCGCACAATCCACCCCAATCGTATCAACCCTGCAACATTACTTACGAGTTTTCAATGTCTTCCTTATGCTGCACGTCACTTCCAATGTACGTTGACATCTTGGAAGAAATCGCACAGGACGGGGCTGGACATTTGTTTTTCAGTCCGCGCGTTCCCACGGAATCCACGAAATCTGTCCGAGGAATTCGTGAGGAATAAACAAGAATGACATATGACGTCAGAGTCCACGGAATTCGTGAACGGAACGTGACAAAGAACGCAGTCTATATCTGACCATCAAAGAGGGGAAAGGGCATCAGTGTAACCCTTCCCCCAAAATGCAGATTTGTATTCACTAAGGTGATATCTTCTGGAAAACTAACAACTTGTATAAAATAATATTGCCTGAAGTAGACTTGACGAATGTTTGCTCTTCAATACTGAATAATTTTTCGTTCCAAATCGGACAGCACATCTTTTAATGCCCCCTCCAGCGGTCCTACTGGTTCCACTCCTGAATCAATAAGTAATTGCGAAATCCCATTTTACCACGCTAACTGATCTTCCCCTTTCACCTATCTACTAATTGTTGCACGCAAATAAAGATACATGTTAGGGGGAACGAGGTTTAGTCATTTCTCTATTCCTTAGCATTCAAACTGCGATGCATATTAAAATATGTAAATTATATATTAGCATGACCCACCGAAATGGGTGACGGATGACATACCTACAGCTGCGGCATTTTCCGATGTGATTAATTGCAATTATCTGCATAAAATAGCCGTGAAATATTCATGGCTGCACCGTTCGCCACCGGCTGTGTGTTGTCTCTCGTGATTGATACAGCCCTTTCCCAGACCTTTGCCTTGCTGCCGGGCGGATGTACTATTGCCGTGTATATTAACTAGGCAGAGAAGGAATTTTGCCCATGTCTTCCTTGTATGCATGTACTGTACCGCAGCACAGCTATGTACGTGTTCGGACTACCTGTCAAGCAGAATTCAGAAAAGGAAGGCGAAATCAATCACCGCCCTGAAATTTTTGCCCACCCAAAAATGATGATTTTTATTTATTTAATATTTTCCAAATTTTCAGTGTTTAATTTTCTTTAATTTTGCTTTGCCTCATGTGTAGCTCAGACGGAAAAACGTTGTTTTAAACCAAACAGTCGAATGCGTCGTAAAAAAACCAAGGTTCTTCTTCTTAGGTGTTGTCTTTTGCACTTTATCCTCATGTAGAAGTCAATCTTTCGTTATTAGATTCCTACTGCGGTGCTCTCTCAAGAATTCGCAGCACACAAGTCACCCTTTTGTAGTTACCCTCGACCAGTAGACCAGTAGTAAGACGATACTCTTACGGTTGTTCCTCGATGAATTATTCGGTCCTCCAGTTTCGAAGTTAATCACTTGTGCTCCCTCTTATTGCATGAGGACACTAGTATTCCCAGTGCGAGGATTGATATTACCCCTCGATGATAGTCCTAGCCCCATGCCTATTATTTGCATAGTCTTCGCTCCACACACTAGCTGTTCTATGATTTAACATTTTCTCGCTGCTCATAGAAAACCAATGATTAGAACTGTCATGCAGCTTGTTCTCTTCAATGACTTCCATATACACCAATCCGCTGAATATTTTGGGCTACCTAAAATGCAATCGCTTTCCAAAAAAACTGATCACTTGAACCTTTTCGTACATTTCCATAGGCGTCAGACACATAAAAGGGGATGCATTTATTACTCTCTATGCGGCAATATCTAGGTTAAACAATACGACCTTGGAGAGCCTCCGGACATGTCTCGAACTTGCAGAGCACTTTGCACTATCCCAACCCGTTTTGCACCAGAAAGGGCACATATTTAGACACTTTTGCCAACACGTTTGTCTCCAACACATATTCCGGAATGGCCACAGCCGTGTTGGGGAAGCGCGTGGGGATGGGTGCGCGATCACCGTGAACTTGGCGCCTCACGGATGTAGCCGGTGCTACTGCGTTGATTGGTTGAATTTCGGTACTTCCTCGCCCTCATCGACGAACATGTTTTCATTCATGCAGGAAGCTAACTTCACAAGGTACGACCCCTGCATGGCCTCCAACTCGTGGAAGAAGCACAGCAGGTGTTCTACCGTCTTTTCTGCAAAATAAATTGTAAACTTACAAACATACCAATAAGAAAGCTTTCGTCATGTACCTATTGTCCCGTCTGACAGAGCAGAGGCTCTCTGCGGAAAAAAAAATCTGACTGTCCTTCGTCATGAAGTAAACTGCAAACATAGCAGGTTTCAATTATATGTTGTTGAGGTAGCATTCTGACTTTAGGGTATATTTTGTAAAAGCTTTCGGCAGGCAGCAACAACCTGCACAGGCGCAGCGAAGAGGGGGGGCGGGGTCCCGCCTACTCCCCTTAGCAAACACAAATATTATAGATGATACTAGAAACTCTCCAGCTTTTCACACAAAAAACGAGCGATTTCCGCGCCAAAGCGTACTCCAATTTATGACATTGTTGGGGGGTCAGGGCCCTATAAGAAAATCCTGGCTGCGCCACTTGTAATTTGGGGCAGGTCTTGAAATCTACAATCCAAAATTTATTCCCACTCATATCAGAACATCTAATAAAGAAGTTCTGGTGCCATGACCACGCCACTGACAGATCTAGGAGAAAATTGAGGGCATGTGCTCCCGCCCCCTGATGGACATATGCCTCCTAATTGACAGGAAAAAGGTGCAGGGGGCAGGGGTACACTGCAAAAATGAAAATATTGAAAATTGCATGCCGGAAAAATGTAAGTCTCCTTACAGTTCACCACAGGCCATTGCTTGATACCAGATTTGGGCAGGTTTGGGTGATAACGAAAAATATGGAAGGCAACCGAAGAAACCGGTTTGCGTTGGACCTTGACCGTTAAGGTGGTTAGATGAGACCTGTGTAGTTGCTTCCATCGTGTTGAGTGCAAGCAGAAGCATTTGTGGTAATTGATTCGAACGATCATGAACTCGTCGCTGAATGCCGATGCCAATACAAATACGCCTCTGGCGAACACGTCGCTCAATACGAATACGAATACGATGTTAACTTGACGTACTTGCTTAACACGCGCACTGGAGGGGGTGGGGGAGAAATCCGCCCACCCTTCCGGTTTTTCATACATAATTCAAGATTTTACAGGTCCATATACGCCATTTTTCGCGTACCTGCTTCGAAATGACCGGCGCGTCGTTTATAGCAAACCAACGGAAATCGGCGGAAACATTTTCGAGTTAGGGGCCGTTAAAGTGAAAACATTTCGCAGCGCCAGACCACAAAAATCGGCTCTGATGCGCTTCCCGTATATTGGCAAAAGGGAAGTGTTCTTGGCAACACAAGCGACTTGTTTGATGTATATTGATTTGCTATATAGTTTTAAGGTCATGTTGGGTCACCGAGGTCAAGTCAGGTCAAGTTCACGACAGGTTAATGGAACCAAACTTGGTCAACTGGAATGTTGTCATATTCTGAAAATTACTGTTTGTCATTGTGTACCTAAGCGTTTCCATACTATATTGTACTTCACTCCTTTCTTCGCGAAGCCGATTTCGCCGAGCTGCCCGATGGAGCAGTCGGGAGGGCGGCCCGGTTCCGGTAACTGGAACAGGTAACTGACTTTATAAAGTGCTGATATACAGGTGACATGAGGTCAAATTCCGGGTCTAGTATCTGTATTTCATCATTTGTAATGTCAAAAACATCCTTGCTGCCAATTTTGGAGCATTTAAACACAATCACAGCGACCTATAACAATGAAAGCCAATCCACGCAAAAGAAGAATTTGTTTGTACATACGTGACCTCATTCGACCTTGAAGATATTGACCTAAGGTCATGAAATTTGTACACAATAGAGTTCACTACCGTACCCATCCACCGTGCCAATTTCGTTCCTCCAGCTTCAATATGAGTCGAGATCTTATGGGGCGGAATCCGCCCCCACCCCCCTCCAGTGCGCGTAATTTGCAGAGGACCTCCAGGGCGCGTTTTAAAGCTGCCCATGGCTCCCCTCCATGGTCTTGAAGATACCCAGGGACACCCAGAGTCACGTTTGTTCAAAATATATCAATATATGCGCAGGGGAATGCAACCTAAGGCTAATGCAACCTAAGGCTAAAGCCTTGCGATAATGCAAACGTGTTGCCTCGCAAAGCACCATTTTTCACCCAAGCGAAAACACAAGTATGTCAAGGTTCATGTTATTCAAAAATGGTCTGGAAGCAGATATTTCTAACGTTTGCTGATTTACCATTTGGAGATTTTGTGAGAACAGGTAGCCTGTGATGCCCGTTGATTGGCTAGATCGGATTCTAGTATTTTGTTGATTCTCTTCCTTTTGTATGCAATATTTAATATATAGGGGAAATGGAGAAAGCGGTAGCGGGGTAAATTGCGCTTTCGCATTTACTTTGATTATTTTCAAGGGTGGACTTAGAGGGACCGTTCGGAGAGGGAGGAGGTAGCAATTAAAACGTTACTCTTCGATGTCCAACAACAAGTCTTCGGACTTGAATCCGTCGTGGCTGCTTGAGACAAGATTTAGCTGGTGAATGTCGCTATGTTTATAGAAAATTACATTTCAGTGCAAAAAATCGGACAAAATTGGCCAGTTTGCAGGGCTGGATGTATTTATCAGGATCTGGTGTTATTTGGCCACCAATGGCTATTGTGATTGGATAATTATAAGCCATCTATGTCTTTGATACCAACATTTCGATGGAAGTTTCTCTAGTAGTCTCCCATGTGATAGGATGTGTTCTTCGGTGTTGTGATCAAGAATAATGGTATACTCAACAAAACAAATTTCCTGCTTTTGGCATAACAGGATGTGAAGGAAGCGGCAAAACAGGGTACACATTTGTCCCGTACTTCACACAGCACAGCCGCATGCTGGAATCTTCAATTTTGCTTGCACTTGCATCGCATCTCAGCATATGTGATGTTTTTTTTTAGTCGTGTTTGTTATTGTGATGTTATTATATTACTTTTACAATTCAAGTCACCAGCAATCTGTGAACGTGTGGCAGGCCATAGGTTAAGTTCCGGTCCTATCGCAGACTTGGATGATCCTGAACTCGGCATGAGCCCCCTTCAGCCCAACACGAGCCCTCTTCAGCCCGACACGAGCGCTCCTCAGCCCAACACGAGCCAAGAGCCAAACACTAGCAAGCGCCAGAGCCAAACACTAACAAGCGCCTGAGCCAAACACTAGCGCTCCTCAGCCCGCCATGAGCGCTGCTCAACCCAACACCAGCGCCCCTCAGTCCAACACCAGCGCTTTTCAGCCCAACACGAGCCCTCTTCAGCCCGACACGAGCCCTCTTAAGCCCGACACGAGCCCTCTTCAGCCAACTCCTTTGTCTCCTTCCCAAACGCCGGCCTTGTCTTGCATCACGCCTGCATGTGAGGCAAGGAGCTAGGGGTTGATGCAGTGGTGCACCTAGGATTTGCGCTGTGTGGGGTGCGGATTTGTAGGGGGCCCGCCTACACACCCATTTTCCAAAAGTTGTGGAATGCGAAAGACAAAAATGACTGCGACAGCGGCGATCACACGGGGGGACCACGGACCACCACGCATGCTATTATTAATATACACTATTATGATCTTTTCCACCGGAAGACGGTACTTCTATAATCTTCGTTTCAATAATTGGCGTTTCGTTGGTCCTTCTTCTCGTCTGCATAGAACGGCGAAAGGCCAACCAAATGGTCTCTGGTCAGTATAGAATGGCTAGATGGTGTTGGTGAGTTATCCATCGTCAGCGGTCTGCACCTGTCTGTAATGGTATGGTGCTGGTGAGCTATCCGTCGTCAGCGGTCCGCACCTGTCCGTAATGGTGTCGTGCTGGTGAGCTATCCGTCGTCAGCGGTCCGCACCTGCCGGTAATGGTGTGGTATTGGTGAGCTATCTGTCGTCAGCGGTCCGCACTTGTCCGTAATGGTGTGGTGCTGGTGAGCTATCCGTCGTCAGCGGTCCGCACCTGTCCGTAATGGTGTGGTGCTGGTGAGCTATCCGTCGTCAGCGGTCCGCACCTGTCCGTAATGGTGTGGTGCTGGTGAGCTATCCGTCGTCAGCGGTCCGCACCTGTCCGTAATGGTGTGGTGCTGGTGAGCTATCCGTCGTCAGAGGTCCGCACCTGTCCGTAATGGTGTGGTGCTGGTGAGCTATCCGTCGTCAGCGGTCCGCACCTGTCCGTAATGGTGTGGTGCTGGTGAGCTATCCGTCGTCAGCGGTCCGCACCTGTCCGTAATGGTGTGGTGCTGGTGAGCTATCCGTCGTCAGCGGTCCGCACCTGTCCGTAATGGTGTGGTGCTGGTGAGCTATCCGTCGTCAGCGGTCCGTACCTGTCCGTAATGGTGTGGTGCTGGTGAGCTATCCGTCGTCAGCGGTCCGCACCTGTCCGTAATGGTGTGGTGCTGGTGAGCTATCCGTCGTCAGCGGTCCGCACCTGTCCGTAATGGTGTGGTGCTGGTGAGCTATCCGTCGTCAGCGGTCCACACCTGTCCGTAATGGTGTGGTGCTGGTGAGCTATCCGTCGTCAGCGGTCCGCACCTGTCCGTAATGGTGTGGTGCTAGTGAGCTATCCGTCGTCAGCGGTGCGCACCTGTCCGTAATGGTGTGGTGCTGGTGAGCTATCCGTCGTCAGCGGTCCGCACCTGCCCATAATGGTGTGGTGTTGGTGAGCTATCCGTCGTCAGCGGTCCGCACCTGTCCGTAATGGTGTGGTGCTGGTGAGCTATCCGTCGTCAGCGGTCCGCACCTCTCCGTAATGGTGTGGTGCTGGTGAGCTATCCGTCGTCAGCGGTCCGCACCTGTCCGTAATGGTGTGGTGCTGGTGAGCTATCCGTCGTCAGCGGTCCGCACCTGTCCGTAATGGTGTGGTGCTGGTGAGCTATCCGTCGTCAGCGGTCTGCACCTGTCCGTAATGGTGTGGTGCCGGTGAGCTATCCGTCGTCAGCAGTCCGCACCTGTCCGTAATGGTGTGATGCTGGTGAGCTATCCGTCGTCACCGGCCCGCACCTGCCCATAATGGTGTGGTGTTGGTGAGCGTCTGACGGTGTGGGGTTGGTGAGCTATCCATCGTCACCGGCCCGCACCTGCCCATAATGGTGTGGTGTTGGTGAGCGTCAGACGGTGTGGGGTTGGTGAGCTATCCATCGTCACCGGCCCGCACCTGCCCATAATGGTGTGGTGTTGGTGAGCGTCAGACGGTGTGGGGTTGGTGAGCTATCCATCGTCACCGGCCCGCACCTGCCCATAATGGTGTGGTGTTGGTGAGCGTCTGACGGTGTGGGGTTGGTGAGCTATCCATCGTCACCGGCCCGCACCTGCCCATAATGGTGTGGTGTTGGTGAGCGTCAGACGGTGTGGTGTTGGTGACCTATCCATCGTCACCGGCCCGCACCTGCCCATAATGGTGTGGTGTTGGTGAGCGTTAGACGGTGTGGTGTTGGTGAGCTATCCATCGTCACCGGCCCGCACCTGCCCGTAATGGTGTGGTGTTGGTGAGCGTCAGACGGTGTGGGGTTGGTGAGCTATCCATCGTCACCGGCCCGCACCTGCCCATAATGGTGTGGTGTTGGTGAGCGTCAGACGGTGTGGGGTTGGTGAGCTATCCATCGTCACCGGCCCGCACCTGCCCATAATGGTGTGGTGTTGGTGAGCGTCTGACGGTGTGGGGTTGGTGAGCTATCCATCGTCACCGGCCCGCACCTGCCCATAATGGTGTGGTGTTGGTGAGCGTGAGACGGTGTGGTGTTGGTGACCTATCCATCGTCACCGGCCCGCACCTGCCCATAATGGTGTGGTGTTGGTGAGCGTTAGACGGTGTGGTGTTGGTGAGCTATCCGTCGTCACCTGTCCGTAATCCGCACCTGTCCGTAATGGTTAGAGCTGAAAAAAACATGCGTTGCAGCTCTAACTAAACACACCGAGAGCAATAAAAAAACGGAGGCCCTAAAGACACAGCGGGGTTATGAGACCGCATGGAGCTTCAAAATAGGCTGGGGTCCTCAAGAAGCGAAATGGCCCTAAACAAAGAACAAAACAAAAACGGGCACTAAATAAACACATCGGGGTTTTTGAAAACTCGCCGATGTCTCAAGAACATCGTCGATGCACAAACAAGCAACACAACTCCAAAAAAAGCCGGAGTCTAAAAAAATGTGCTTGGCCCCTAACACAAATCGGCTGGAGCCCCAAAGCACATCCGTAGACGAATACAAATGCAATGGGTCCAAAAAAGAACACCTAGCTAGGGCCTCGGATCGGTGGCTAATCTGAAAGCATATTTAACCAAAGAATTGCAGTGCATTAAAGCTCAGCGAGTATCCGGATTTCTTTACCACCAGAAAATGTGCGAAGAAGAGAACTAACCATCTTTTTTTAATTCATCGAATTTTCCAAACGAACCCCCATACGAAACATTCCACACGTCAAATTTGGCCCAAGACTATCATGTGGCAGCAATTCGCAAACCGTAGGAAGCCCAGCAGAAACCGGAGAATCACACGAGGTGTGGCGAATGCGTCGCCAAATGTGCAAGGCGGGTGCTTTGCACATTTGGCCACATTTTCACACCAACGTAGATGTGCACGAACGCTGGCGTTTTGGCGACCGGGAGTGGTTAACTGGCATGCCTGAAATTGTATTTGTTTTATTTTTAACTTATTTGTGCAAGGGTAATTTTAACAGTGTTAGGTCACTTATCAACGGATGCCAAAAACCTTCGGACATGATGGGGAGCTAGGGTTGAAATCCGGTGACTCAGAAACGATGGTGGTAGATTGGGACCTCTTCACATGGCAATTAAGTTGGTCACTAATTATTTTATTTAGAAAACAAAACATAGGCCTCTCTGAAAAAATAGTGGTCGAAATCTGGGGACTTGAAAATGGGGGTAAGTGGGCCCCTCCAAATCCGTTTGCCCCTCCCCTAGCGCAAATCCTAGGTACACCAAAGATTTTCCTTCTCCCCATTTCTTCATTCAATCGCCATCGTTCCAAGTACCGAGAATACCCAAAGATATAAGCGCAGCCAAGGTGTGGGGATGGTCCCGCAACCCCCTCCCTCTCTCGCCTCTTAGGAAAAATAATTAACTAGTTTAACAAGATATTTATGGATTTGCACACCACGCCAAACGAAAAATTTCCGTCGAGATTCACGCCCTATTTTTGGGGGCTCGCCCTACCCCCTCCCGTTTAAGAACACCCCAGCTGCGTCCACGGACACCCCCGGAGGAAAAACGAGCTACGAATGCCGCCAATTAGCTTGATGTGGTGAAACCCATTTGACACCTTCGCAACGCAGCAGTGCTTGTCGAGACATCCTGATGGCACTTCTCCCCAACACAACTTCAGACAAAGTTTGCATTTCAGCCGAGTTGAGGGAGTCATCGGGACGATCTGGTCGGGGACGACATCATCACCCACACAACTGAAGCACTCGCAGTGCAACTGAGCCACAGCACACGCGCACACACGCAACTAACAGACAGGACGTATAAATATCATCGTCCTCTCTGTCAACCTCTAAAAGTTGGTAATAGTTGAGGGGTACAGCCATGGCCGCACCCCTCAATTACAGTCAAAAAGGAACATCTCCGCAAGATTTTCCTAAGGGGGAACCAGCCCAAATAAAGGTGGTAAACAGACCACTTTCGGCTGGCTTCGCGAACCGATATTTTCTGTTTTGCGTGGTGGACAACCACATATTTCTTGTTGGATCTTGTTAAGTTTTGCTGCTACAGGTGCCGGGCCCCAGCGCCTCTTAGCTACGTCTCTGATCTGATTTCATGGTAAATTTGGTCCACCACGGTGGTGGTGGCGGAATCCCAAGGGGCACAGTTCGAAGTCCCTCGTACACGAGCCTATTCGGCGCCAAATAAGAGCGTAGCTACACGTTCTAGGTGGCTAAGTACGTCGTAAAAGAGTTCCTGTTCCCCTCCTTGGAGGTATCTATCAGTTACGTCGCTGCCGTCCAGGAACGCCTCATCCAGGCAGGGGAACCTGGTGACGAGACATGAGCTGCAATATTCACCGCGACACAATATGCAGCAGGTGGTGGATAGTACAGCTGCGAATAATTCGCTGTTATATTATGCAAAGAAGGGGAATTAATCGCACCGGAAAAATGCCGCACGTGTACGTATGTCATCCATCACACAATTCGGTGCGTCATGCTAATATACAATATACGTATTTCAATATGCATCGCAGCTGCAATGCCGATGAACAAGGGGATGAATAAATTTCATACACTCTCACATTCCATTTTAATTGTGTGCAATGCATATTTAATAGGTGCAAGTAGTGCTAACGCGGTAGCGGGGCACAATGTGTAGAAATGTCTTTACAACTCTACATAGGCTAGTGATAGTCTAGGGTTTCGACCTCGCGTCCGCGTCACCCCGGCTGTCCATCACAGAGTATCTACTGCACGGTATATTGTGCAAGTAATATTAGTTCACACGGCAGCTCGCGCAAGCGTACACTCACAAGCATTGAGAACTACGGGCAGATTCGAAGACCACTAGAAGGCTTCGTCCGAGCACCACAAGTTCTCAAATGAGAACCGTGAGAACTCGTGGCGTTCTCAATGAGAACTCGTGGCGTTCTCGGAGACTCGTGACGAGGTAAAACGATAACTTTGTAAGAAGGGTGTCGAGGGGTGCTGTCAGTGTATGAATTCAGCGTTCACATAGGAGTTCTCAGAGACCGGCCGCTAACCGGAAATATTATAAGCTCCGAAATTTACACGTCACTCGGCAGTCACTCAACAGACACACGCAGCACCCATCCGCAGATCGGCGTCGCTCAACTGTCTCGACTGACTGACGACTGACGACTGACTGTCGGGGGTGGTTCGTGAGGTTCGGCGGCTACCGAATCTCCGTCGCAGACGGCCGCCGTCGGCCCAGTAACAGCGCTGAGCTAGGTTTCCGGCCGCGACTCGGCGGCAGCGCCGGCCGGCCGGATGGAAAGGTACCGACAATTACGGGGCGGTAGGTCGGATGGCTTTACGGGATTACAGCATTTACAATTACTGGACAGCAAAAAGTGCAATTTTATGGAAACTCTGTTACAAATGCGATTTCGCAATTACTCATTGGTTTGTATTCAGGATTGGATGCAGCAGGACCGTTGGGGGAGGGGTGGTGTAGCAATTAGAAAGATGTTCTCCGAAGTTGAAAATATACTCTTCGGAATTGAATGTATCGAGGCTGCTTTAGACAACCTTCGTCTCGTAAATGTCATGATATTGGAAGAAAAAAATGACATTTAAGTGCACAAACTCGGACCACGATCGGCCTCTTTGCGGGGGCGGGTGGGGTATGGCCCCAGTGCCCTCCCCCACCGCCGGGTCGGGTGGGGTATGACCCCAGTGCCCTCCCCCACCGCCCCCTGGGATGCGCCAGTGTTAGTATTGCGACTTGGTGTCGCTGTTGTCAATTAATAGCTCTCCTATTTTCCATTCAATTCTAGGGTAGAAAGACGAGTGGCCGTGAAGTGAGTCACACAGTATTCCTATTTCCCAGGGTTTTATGTTACTTCGCTATCTATTGTTATTGCTGTGGGAGAGTTATAATTCGTCTGTTGCACTGATGCCAATTTTGCAATGGAAGCTTCACTGGTAGTTTCCCATATCTCAAGATGTTTCCCTGGTGTCGTGTTCAAACCAAATTTTTTGTTTTGGGCATAACGGGATGTGAAGGAAGCGGCAAAACAGGGTGCCCTATTTTGCCCTTATTTTACACAGCACAGCCGGATACTGAAATATTCAATATAAACTACACGTACATCACATGTCAGCATATGTCGGCGTTTCTTCTTTGGGAGTCGAAGTCGTTATTGCGATGTCAGTGTTTAAATTCTACCTTTTAAGTCATTATCGATTTTCGTAGCAAGTGTACCAGGACATAGCTTCAGATCCGGTCCTATCGCAGACTAGGATGATCTTGAACCCGGTGTGAGCGCTCCTCAGCCCAACACCAGCCCTCCTCAGCCCAACACCAGCCCTCCTCAGCCCAACACCAGCCCTCCTCAACCCAACACCGGCCCTCCTCAGCCCAACACGAGCCCTCCTCAGCCCAACACGAGCGCTCCTCAGCCCAACACCAGCCCTCCTCAGCCCAACACCAGCCATCCTCAGCCCAACACCGGCCCTCCTCAGCCTAGCACCAACCCTCCTCAGCCAACTCCGCCTCCCGTCCAAACGCCGACCTTGTCTTGCATGGCGCCTGCGTGAGAGGAAACTAAACACTGTGAGCTAGACATGGGTGTTGATTTCTGTTTTCTTTTTGTTTTTATTTTTTCTGGGGGGGGGAGCAAATTACATAAAGTCAATGGACAGACCCAATTGGGGGCAAACTCCACAGGGTCCCATGTTAACAGTTGAAATTATTTTGCGGGCAAAGCCAACATTGAGGAGGCATTTCCCTCATCAATAGTAAATATAACAACACCCCTGGAGCTAGGCGTTGATGCCACCAACTCCAAGGGACACAAGGTGCTTCCACACCATAGCGATGCTGCTAATAAATAATCAATGGTTTGCCGAATGGTACAAATCACCATTGAAAATCAAACAGTGGCTTTGTCAGCTAAGATCCAACAATGTCTATGGAGAGTACGAGCCCCGTAATCATGCGACAGAGTGCAATAGATTGAACAATATATTTCGGCGATAGTAGGTCGGAATCGAAACGGAATACCACAAGGCAATACAGATCAACAGACAAAATGTCATCGAACAAATGAACCAATGTTGCACTGGTGCCGGCAATTAGCCGGGGTGGTGAGGGTCAGGTCAGGTCAGCTGCGGTCAGGTCAGTTGCGGTCAGGTCAGTTGCGGTCAGATGGGCGGGGTGGTGCAGGGAGCATGGTCCGGTCAGCTGCGGTCAGGTCAGTTGGGGGTCAGGTGGCGGTGAGCACGTCCGTACAGCGGTCGTCAGCAGGTCAGCGGGTGTGCCGGTCAGTGAGGACACGGCAGCGGCGGCGGCCCAGTCGTCAGCTTGTCGGCCGGCAGCTGGGTGAGCAGGCCACGTCCAGCACCGCCGGGACAGGCGGCGACCGCTTCATTTGTAGAGGACTCCAGCCTTCACCACATCGCAGCGCCAGCATTTCCTTAGCAAGGCACGACAATACCAGGAGCATCTGTGCCAGGGTTTGAGCAGGGTCCGCATTTCCTTGGTGTCTCCTACGCCCAGCGAAGTGGTTTCCCGTGCCTCACCGCTGGCTATGAGAGCCACGAGCAGGGCACATGCCAAGGTGACGACGGCCAGCACGCGCATCTTGAGTCGCCTCCTGGAGTCGGATGGCGGTGTCGGTGGGAGCGGTGCCCTAAATACCTGCCGCTGCCCGTCGGGTCATGCTAACGACCGGCTGTCACGTCACAGATTGTTGATGGACGACACACCTGTGTACCGCACCGTGCTGAATAGGCAACAGACAGCGATGGCGGCGACCACGTGGACGGTCCATCACTAGGATTTGGTGAACATCTGAATAGGGCTACCACACTTTTTCGACACTCCTCGGAATCAATTTATGTATATATATATATATATATATATATATATATATATATATATATATATATATATATATATATATATATATATATAACGCAAAGATGGCTAAGTATGTGAGGAAATAAGGCACTCTGCGCTGGCGTAGCTAACGCGAGACATGCAATCAAGGTCCAACTGTCCGGTAGTGACCAGCAAGAAAATAATCCATTTCGCTGCTGACAAACCCCAAGAGAATGAAGCCTATTACGGAAAATAAAGGAGCATTCACACATCTCTAATGATGGTATTAGTTTAAGAAGCTTGAGTAAAATGCGAGTGCTCATCTCCATGCATACAATTGCTTCTTTCTGTTATCCGGTACGTTCAGACATAGTATAATCGGGAGGGTGTTTACATAATGGTGGGGCCCACACGGTAGCACCTTTTCAACACCGCCATACTTTTCCAAAATGAATACCAGTCAATACAAGTGGTAAAAATATGTGCAAGGTTTGTGGACCAGGGAGGGGATAATAAATAGCGTACCTGACCAGATGTGCAGAATACACAGTATCCGGTAACACATTTTGTTCTTTCTTTTTGCTTAACCGATGTCACCCTGGTCCCAGACTAAGCAACTGGCATCGCTGTAATGGTTGTCGTCACAGCTATCGCTGGGCTGTTTGTTTCGCCATAGCTGCAGCTACCGTAGCTGCTGGAGCAGCTGTAGTCAGGACACTGGGACGGCTGTGGCCACTTGGGCGGTCGTCACCTCCAGGACGGCTGTGGCCACTTGGGCGATCGCCACCTCCAGGACGGCTGTGGCCACATGGGTGGCCGTATACTCCCGGGGTGCCGATGGGTGACCTTTCCAGTCATTGTCGGAACGTATAGCTCTTAAGCATATCTTATCTCTGAGACTGGCCCTCAGTATTCCTCGCACCCATCGACAATTATCAATGACTCCCTTAGCTCTCAGAGGACCCAGATTCCCCAGATAACCATGCCACAGCTCAGAAACATCCCAATCCAGTCCTCTCTGACTCTCAGGAGATCCATCCGTCTGTCAGGAACCCTCTTGAACCTGCATTGGCCATTGTAAGTTGAACGATTTCCTGTATCACTTTTTGCCGATTTTTGACTGACACGCTCCAGTTAGGCCTTTGCGCATTCGAAACCCTAGCGCCCCAGCGTTGTCTGACAGAACCAGAGATATCATGGCCCGCCATCGGGAGGCGCTGCGTTTGTCAGGTGACGGCTCTGCTGTTTACAGCGGGCTCAACAGACAGGTACGCTCTGCCATTCGACGCGACAACCTTGATGTGCAGAGGCGTATCCAGGAGAGCGGACGAAGGGGCATATGGCGGTGCATTCTGTCCACCGTGGGCAATGCCAAGTGCCATATCGTAAGGCTCCTGACGCTACGCCTGGCCAGCTAAACGATTATTTTGTTAGCATTGGACCACGCACTGCTGGCGAGGTTGCTGGTCAGGATGCTTCCCCGAGCATGGCCTGTCGTTTGCAGTGAGTGGGTTCCTGTGCAATCTGCCTTGTGCAACTGTTCCTCTCCGAGCTGCGCGCCATCGTGTTGGGCATGAACAGCTCGTCCGCCTGCGGGGCGGACGGCATCAGCGTGGGTATGACCCGGTTGAGTTTTGACGTCATTGGCGGTGTGCTTCTGCATTTGGTCAACTCCAGCCTCACCACTGCCGACATCCCCATCTCATGGAAGCATTCCATTGTTGGAAGTGTCGCTCCATTGTCCATAGTCCATAGTCCAAGGGTCGCTGCCGAGTTGGAACACGTCCCGGCCTCCTTCGACGTTTGGTTCCTCGGTAACGGTCTAAAAGTAAATGCGGAGAAAGCTCAGATTATGGTCTTTGGCAGCCAGCACAATTTGCGCAATCTCCCCAACTTCACGGTAGCGTTTCGCGATCAACAATTGCTCCCCTGTTCGGAAGTAAAAATATAGGGTTCACTTTTGATCGCACCCTCAGCTGGGACTCGCATGTTTCCACCACTACCACACGATGTTTCGGAACTTTGGCCGGCCTATCGCATCTCAGAGGCCACCTGCCACTATCTGTCATCTCGGTGCTGGTATATGCCTTGGTCCTCTCTCAGATCCGATACTGCATTTCGGTGTAAGGAAATAGTACCTAAAAGAATACGTCTCGGATTAAAAAAGATCAACTATGGAGAAAAAGTTATTTTCTGACGAACTAAATTTGACCATATCACGGATCTATTGGAGCGTCTTGGCTTCATGAGGGCTGAGAACTTGGCCTCATACCACACGCTGTGCCTACTTCACAAGGTGCGCCGACTGCAGGAGCCGGCTTTATTAGCCGGCACCATCTCAACAGTCGCCGAGTACCCTGACCACCACACCCGTCAGGACCGGAACCTATACGTCTCCAGGTCGCGAACAGTGATGGGCAGGCGCCGTTTTTGTTCCAGAGGTCCTGCCTTGTATAATGAACTGGCAGTTGCTATGCGCACTGGGGCAACTGCCAGTTATCACGCTTCGTCGCCGCCTCAGGCGGCATTTGTGCATGGGACCGGTCAGATTGATCTGATCTACTTTCTGACTTCTTATCATACTCGTTGACCTCTTATCATCCGTGCTGACTTATCATCATACTTGCTGACTTCTTATCATACTTACCGTATTTGCTGAATCTTTCCGTGCCGCTGTTATGAAGAATTGTTACATGTTATATGTGTGCCTGTAACAGCCCTTTTTTCCTATGACATCTGTTTTACAACTCGACAATGGGCTGCAATAGCCACGAGTTTATTGTGAATGGCCCGAATATACGTATTTGTCTTTGTCTTTGTGTTTGTCCCGGTCATCGATAAGCTAGTCTATATTTCAGGATAATCCTGCAACTCCGAGACAGGCCTCACTATTTCTAGCAAGCTTAACCAACTCTCGGAACTCTCCTTAGCTTTTAGGTAGTTCTGTTCTTACCTCTGTGATCCTCCCAAACTTCAGGAGCATCACAGTCCGGTCCGCTCTAGCTCTTTGGGTAGCTCCCCAGTCAGTGACAGTCTTTCTAGCTTCAAGGGCTTTCTAGCTTTGACGCTGGCCCTCAATATTCCACACAACTATTGTTAGCCTTAGGGGCTCTCCTTAGCTCTCAGGGGACACTGCTACCCCTCACATAGAATACACCGATTATACACTGATCTGTGCAACGCACACATAAACACACCTAGGCCGCGAATCAGGGATCCGGTCATACCAGCATGCATTACGCAGACTGAGACAGTGGAGTGGGACTCCGTCCGGACATTCAATATATTATGTGTAGGTCTTATATTTAACTTCGTGTTCTTATATAACCTCTAACCTCCGTGTCGAGAAGGTGGCACTTTAGATCACCTGTGAGGTAGAAAATGCCGGTAAAGTTCGGTTTCGCCTGTTTAGCCTTTCTTTCGAGCTCAGCGAAGTTGTCATTTAAGGCAGGAAGTGTGTTACGAGGAGGCCGATAGACTGCGCCAGAATGAAATACTTTCCGCTTTTCCCTTTGTCTTTGGCCGAGTGATTCTAGTCTGGAGCTCGAGTTTGGTTCAATAAATTTTAAATGCGGTAATAGGCGGCGCTGACATGGCGATAATCGTCACTTCACCGTAACCACTGGAGTCGGGCCTGCCAGCGCGTTTTACCTGGTAACCCACCCAGGAAGTAAATGAGGCGCATGAGGGTGCTAGGTCGCAGCCAGGTCTCAGTCACCACAGCTAAGTCAAGACAGTAGGAACGAAGTTTGTGTTGCAACTCAGGTAGATTGGGTTTGATAGACTGAGCATTGATGCGTAACTGGAGAAGCTACCCTTTGCGCTGCTGAGCCGTCACGTGGTTTGTTCCGCCCCGCGATCCGCGTCTTCTGACGCCTCTGGCGCTGCGCCTTCCCCGGCCTGTTTTCCTTGGCTCTGTTTTTGTGACGGCGACGCTCCCCTCGGTCGGCCCCTTCGCTTGGGAGTGGTGAAGCTGGTGACAAGGGGCGAAGTTGTAGCAAAGTTGGTTTTGGGGCATCTAAATCCCAGCCATTCAGCCCCTACCCCCACCGTTCCTGGCGCGACAAGTTTCCGGCAGTTACCTGTCGCCCGCCTATCTAGATGCTGACGAGTGAAGTCACCGATCCAGTCGGGGCCGTTCAATGGACCTTGCCCCTTCCCCTCCCCTCTCCGGCAGTCATCCCGGCCGCCAGAGCGGTGACCTCGATACCGTGTAGCCGACCGCTGTACCTACCCCTCCCTCTCCAGCATCCCGGCCGCCGGAGATGTGACCTCGATATCCGAGCGGCGTGCCCGCCCGCCACCGCTGCACCCCAGTACCCCGGCGCGCGCCCCGCCGCCGTCGTCAGATGTTAGATGCCAGCTGTCATGCGGTGATGTGACCGAGTGTCGCTATTGTGTCAGGCGCTGTGTCGCCAGACCAGAGGCTGCAGTACCGAGCCTCTGCCAGTCAGCCGATTGTTGTGGTTCGCCAGCGTCCGGTGAAATGCTGATACAGCCCACGTGCGGCGCCAGGCCGAGCGAGGCTGACGAAAGTGTTGAGACAGCACCGTTTCCCACGGAGGGACCGTTGTGCTGAGATCCGAGATGTCTCTGATGTCTGATGTCAGAGAGACAGCGCGCCCGCCTGCAGTACGTTGCGCGGAGTTCAGAGCGAGCCTCTGTTCTCTAGCGGGGATGAGTAACTCCACTGGTCTGTGGCGCCGTCAGTCAGGTGACTATGACGAATTGCGAGCTGATCACGTGGTACGGGCGTTGTCGTTGCCTGTGGCTACTTAGAGCCTCAGCCGGGAGGGGACGCTCTCACTCTCTGGTCGACGAACGTACGTCGCGGACGGACGCCACTCGCGGGCGGCCTGGCCCGCCGCCTAGCCCGCCCTGGCTCACCATATTAAGGTACCGAGGTACGTCGGGACTCTGCCTGAGAGTCGCTACGTCTGTTGAGATGTAGATCGAAGGTGAAACTGTTGCTCTGTCTGTCAAGCTGATCGAATCACCATTAATGTCTAATCTTCGTGGCCATTTATCTGTTGACTAATTTGCACAATATAGAAGTGCTGGCTTTGGAAGTGCGTGTCAAGAGGTGTGCAGATCAGAGCTCTGAGATGGAAGTCAGAGCCATTATTGAAAACATAACCGGGGTCTTAAATATCGCAAACGCTGAGGTACCCTAGTACTATCAACGTGCCAGAAGAGAAGGTTTCCCCCTTCAGGGATGGGCCTGAAAAACTTCACTACAAAGTGCTCGGCGGTGATGATGTTATGGACGAGACGGCTGTGTGTGCGTTGGGAGCCTTGGTGCATGTGGGCCGTGGGGTGGTGAATATTTGAGCCAGGCCGATGGATAGCAGCAGGCTGATGATGTCCATATACATGATGAAAATTGATGGAGCTGCAGATAGATGACGTAGGACAATGAAGCTGGATACGCAGGAGTTGCGAGCGGCACCAAGGCGCCAGTCAGCCAAGAACATACTGCATTCGAACGTACAGCCGTTGCAGTGTCGGACAGAAGATAAACCACGAGCTTGTAGATGATGCTTGGTGCAATGCAAGTCATCATACATAAAGGTCCTGCCACCTTTTTCCCTCACTCAGTGTTTGAGACGTCCAGGCCTTGTGCTGTGCAGCATCCGACAGGAATAACCAGCAGCAATTTCCACTAATGAGTCTAGTCTTTCGCACACAGGTTGCGTATAGAATCCGTTGCGTATAGGTTGTATATAGGTTGCGTATAGTTCCGCCGGTTTTGGTTCGCTTTTTCACGTCCTCTTTTTTGGTTTACTTCATCACTCCGTTTTTCATACTTTTGTTTGCTCTTATATGGTGCACCATATATACAAAAGCACCAACGAGGGTAATGTGTAAGGACGACCGGAAGCGAGCGGTCGAGACGAGCCTGCTCGCGGCGTCGCGCTCAGGCCGACTGGACAGCTGGCCTATTTCGTACTTTCCTCGACCAAAACCAAGTGTGCACTTCTGCACACTTGGTTTTGGTCTGCAAGAAGTGCCCGCTGGACGCGCCCAAAGTGCCCTTTGCAGGATTTCCGGTTGCCAATTTGTCGATGCCCCCTCCCCCAGTGCAAAATGGAAAACAACGCGCATTGCCACACTACCAGACGAGCGCCGCCTTGACGCCACCTTGGCGTTCGCTGCCACCTTGGCGTTCCTCAGCTGCCACCTTGGCGTTCGCTGCCACCTTCGCGTTCCTCAGCTGCCACCTTGGCGTTCCTCAGCTGCCACCTTGGCGTTCCTCAGCTGCCACCTTGGCGTTCCTCAGCTGCCACCTTGGCGTTCCTCAGCTGCCACCTTGGCTTTCGCTGCCACCTTCGCGTTCCTCAGCTGCCACCTTGGCGTTCTTCAGCTGCCATCTTGGCGTTCCTCAGCTGCCACCTTGGCGTTCGCTAGCCGCCATGGGATAGCGCCGCCGGTAGAGACCCGAAGTCCCGTTCGTGTCGGCCGCTTGGTAGCAGCTGGTGTCCTCCTAGCATCCGCAACTGCCTCCAGCACTAGCCAGCCTCCTGACAAAAGGCAGGGCGCGCTCGGGCTCAGTTGAATGTATGAAAAGCTTACTCCCTGACAGATGGTAAAAGAAGAGCTTGAAATCAAAGAGGTAGTAAACAATAGGATAGTAAAGAGGTAGTAAACAATACTTCTTCGCAGATGGCATAAATCGAAAGTTTACCCTGACAGATGGTAGGCGAGAAGAGTTTGCCCTCTGACAGATGGTAAATAAGAAGGTTGCTCCATGGTAGATGATAAGTGAAAAGGCAGATGGTACTCTCTGCTATCCTCTTGTAGATGGTAAGTATACATCTAGTCTCTGGCATATGGCAAATGAAAAGAGTTTACATTCCGATTGGAGCATAACACGGATAAACTTATATGAATTAGAACACGGATTGGTTCTCATATTTTTATCGTGAAAGCAAAATCTTAGGAAATTAATCATAATTTGTTCTGTTCTACTCTAGGAGAATGCCCTGACTCTAGGAGAATGCCTTCAGGGTCAAGTGAGGTCGATATCAGTCGCCACACCTCGCTGCCACTCCACCGCACCAACGAAGCCTCGGTGACCTTGAACTCTCTGCGTCCCAGCGGCCGGCTGGCGGTCGTTCGCCGCCAGTTCCTTCTAATTTGTACTCCCGCAATTTCCAGATTTATTAACGGATTTTTTTTTTCATAGTATGCGCAATATTTTACAAATTTACAAGGTTGTACTACAATATCCTCGTCCGGTTATGAGACATGCAGTTTATGTGTTTGAATCTGATGTTATGTTCATTTTCTTTGATTCCTTGGTAGTTCCCCGTTTTCTTGCATGCGTTGTTCCTTAGTTAGTCAATTATTTGGGCTTCAGGGCATATCCACTGCATTGGTCATGTAGCATGCGTCGTTCATGTTCACGCACCATGAGCTAGCCTGGATGAGATGACTGCACAGTCTTCACATGCGATCTGAAGGGACATTGTTATGCTTGGCAAGCTATTGTGTTGGGAATGTAAATTACAGCCCACATTTCACGTCAAATGTTAAGTTGTTGTCAGGTAAAATGATATGTAATGCGCACGGTCTATGCGTGATTGATTACTGGAACAAATCAGGCTTTAGCTATTTTGCATTTTTGAAAATGGATTCGATAACGGATGTAGTATCTGATGCGGATGTGGATGCCGATTGGATCGGTTCATACGAATAAGGATGGGACCAGATTTGTAAGTACCAATCGTATTATGCTCCACCCATCACATGTGGTGAGAGATAGAGCGAAGGGATTTTACCCCCTGGCATATGCCAAGCGAAAATATTTTGCTCTCTGGCAAATGGTAAGTGGATAGTGTTACCCTCTGACAGATGGTAAACGAGAAAAGTGTACACTCTGTGAGATGGTCAGCAACGACTGTCTGCCAGCCGTCTGTAACTAGGTGTGTCGTCGTAAGAGCCACGTTCCCCTCCTTGGTGGTATGCCCACAGCAGTTCCGCCGCCACCGCCGCCGAGGAAGGTGTAGTCACGAGAACCTGACCATGAGCCACATTGATCACGGCGAGACAATACGCGGCCGGCGGTAGACGGTGCAGCCATGAATAATTCACTGCTATTTTATGTAAAGATGGGCAATTAATCGCATCGCAAAATCCGGCACGTGCATATCATTCATGAAACATTTATAGGTGCCATCTTAGTATGCAATATGCATATTTCAATATGCATGACAGCTTGAATGTAGTGCTGCATGCAGACTTGTGCTCGATTCAAAATTTTTGAGTCGGCTCACATTTGACTCATAGATATTGAGATCCGATTCAACTCATGATTCACAGCAGGTCAAAATTATTTGATTCGACTCAATTCAGACTCAGAGCTACAGAGATCCGATTCAACTCACGACTCAAACGTAAATTTGAATCGATTCAGATCCGACTCAATGGTATCAGATTCATAAGCGATATGATTCAGTGTGCATTGCCCACACATTACATATATATATATATATATATATATATATATATATATATATATATATATATATATATATATATATATATATATATATATACATATATACATATATATACATAATGTGAGGTGAAAACAAAGTCATAGCAAAAATAATTTATTCAACAGACAGTTTGATGTCAATGCGTCTTCATCTGTCTAATTAAAGAAGGGAATTAGTATTTATTTGTTGAATATATTATTTTGCTATAACTTTGTTTTCACCTCACATTATTTATCATCCGTCATGCACTATAATGGTTGGTATATAGGATATATACAGATAATTGCATGTGCATGCAGTAATTGACTCAAAAACATAAACAAGATGAATGGTTGTCAATGCATATGCCAAGCAATGAGTGCATAATACTTCAATCCACACTGGCATGATGCACAACCTGAATCATATATACCTGCCACACATCACCTAACTTCAACATAGCACCCAGATCCTGCACTGCAATAGGTATCCGCACACAATAAAATTGAGTTGGTTTGTGGCCCCCACAAAGTTGGTTTGGTAGTGGGCTTGAAGGTTCCCTTCACCATTGCTTTACACTCAATTTTACCAACTTTCTCTAAGCTATCTTGCGTATATTATGGCAATATAGGGCACTTTGATGTATTCTAATTGAAAGACCTATTCTTTAGCTTCAGCAAAGGGTTTGAATGACCTAAATGATCTAGTAATAAGTGTCCTGCTTAACACTGTGCCATTTCCAGAAGGCTCACCATCAAGCACCTCCAAAATAAATGCATTGTTCCCAATATTGGCAGGCTCCCTCTACCTCCATTTTATGTGTTCAAGTTGTTATCCTCGTTCAAGAGCAGAAGAAAGGATAGTCAGGGGGGGATAAGTGCACCATAGCTTCTTCTCCCCAGTGGCAGGAGTTTCAGTCGAGTTGCAAGTTTCATGAGGGCATTCCTAGATCACAATGGTGTTGTACATAAATGTTCAATTATGCATGCATCATCAATAATCCATGCAAGATTCATCAAGGAAGAATGCATCATGCCCTGGGTCTAGCTGGCCTAGAAAAAAAACTTTCAACAACTGCTGTATGTCAATGTAGGTAGGTAGGTACATGTTTTGAAAATAGGCTAATCCTAGGCTTTTGGGTTCCCAAACATTATCCTCTCCAGAAAATTATTTGTCTTCTCATCTGGAGGTTGAATTTCCGGTATAATTGCAGATCAATGCAACTTTTGATTCTTTTGAGTTTTTATTTAGAATACACGGTATTTTAACGTAAAAATGACGATGCGACCACTCATTTTCTCCGCAAATGATTATTTTTCAGTTGACAAAGAAATACACGATCAAAATCTTCACTCTACAAATATAGCACATCGCGTACAATCATCCGTACCTGGTGTGTCATAGACGTGGTAAAGAAGAAATTAAGCACTTGATGCACTAGATTTAATACTCTTTGACGTCGAAAACTTTATGCTTCTGCCTTAATTCGACATTTATTTCCGATAATTTATACTCCAAAACCGACGCGTCCACAACGCGAGCAATGCCGGAAATTCCTTGCGATGCTGTAATGTTTAAGGGCAGTGCTGTCCAACACATCCTCAAAGGATTAGTATGTATATTTAGTAAGAGGGGAAGTGTGTTTAATAAGAATATTTACTAAACTCCTTGAAGTTTAGTATGTATTTTTACTAAAGTTACCTATACAATGTCGCACATATTTTATGACGTCATGGCCGAAAAATTTGCTTCGGAGGATTCTGGTTTTCCGGTTAGGTTAGGTTAGGTTAGATTAGGTTGGTTATATTATATTATGCTATGATACATTTTATATATTATGCTACATTATCTTAGTCTAGGTTAGGTTAGGTTAGGCTACTGGTGCCTATGACGTCATCAATTGTAGCGACCGCTGTTGACTTAAATGTAATCATTTGAAAATGGGTGAAATGAATGATCGCATCGTCTTCATCACGTCAGAAAGCGTACTATTACATACAAAAATTATTAAAAAATCAAAATTTACCTTGATCTCCAAATTTACCAATTTCCTAAGTTATTAACTTTTGACAACGAACCGCTGTGATCAAGGAAATGCTCAAAATTTACTGAACTGTGTGCAAACTGAGTCACGATGCATGAGGTTTGAAGAAAAATATCCTCCATACTGGATGACTACAAAATATTCCTCTCCACATTCCGGATTACAATGCACAAATCCAACCTTGTCTATGCATGAGAATAAAATGTGTCGGAACAAATGCTCACTAGAAAGAATGGGACAAGATTATGACACCTGGTGAGCAGAAGAGAAATATATTTGCTAGGAAGCAAATTAAAGTGGCCATTGCGTATGATTTGATAAAAGTCTTCTGCAACCAAATTGATACCATATTTTTAAAAAACTGAATGACGTCATGCGGGCTTGAAGGAAAACTTCGATCTACCTTCTAGTAAAGGTACCTTGGGTTTGTTATTGTCACACATACCAACACAATCTTATTCAGTGCAAATGCCTCTTGCAAATGCCAGGGTCGTTTCGGTGCCATATTCTTTTTCACAATCACATCCCATTTCTGTGTTGTGTTCCTGGCACTGGGATTGACTCATGCATGATACTGATTGTGATTACCAAGCTTAACATTAATACTTATTTGTAGTTATTGTTATCCGTTTTTGGTGAATAACTTAAGTGCCCCTCATCCTTTACTCAATGGCAGCTGATAAGTTGACAATTGTAATGCTAAGCATGAATAATTATACTGTGTTTTTACTCCCTACATTGTGTCATGGCATACTATTTACAAAGATACATGCTTCATATCATTTGTTCATAACTTGCATTTGAGTCACAAGACTCAAATGACTCATTGTGACTCAAGTGATTGACTCGTGATTCAACTCATTTAAAAAAAGAAAGATGTGATTCAACTCGCGACTCAAGATATGTTTTGGGGAAAAGAATCGATTCAACTCTCGACTCATCCAAAAATGATTGATTCATGAGTCGATTCTTGATTCAACTCGAGTCGAGCACAAGTCTGGCTGCATGCAATTATTACGCGTCGTTGCATTAATTTGTATTTGTATGCAACATTCGCTACATTTAGGCGTGCAAATGGCGTGCCTAGAGTGCAAGAAAGAAAGACAAAATGGAAGGGTGAATGACGAGCAAAGAAAGAACTAAACGAAGGAGTTATGAAACAAATGAAGTATGAAGCAAACGAAGTATGAAACAAAGAAATCATGAAAGAAAGAAACTATGAATGAAAGAAAAACAAATAAGAATGAATGAGTGATCGAAGTGAAAAGGATGAAAAAGAAAGAAGGAAATCATGAATTTAAAAATAAAGAAAGAACATAAAATTAAGGAAAAGCAGAGGAAGGAAAGGCAGAGGAAGGAAAAGCAGAGGAAGGAAAAGCAGAGGAAGGAAAAGCAGAGGAAGGAAAAGCAGAGGAAGGAAAAGGAGACGGCAAGAGGAAACGAAAAAGGTCAATTATTTTTTTAAAGAAAAAATGCACGCATTAAATACCCCAGGATCATCACAGATGAATGAAATGTGCAGAGGGTGAAAGCATATATGGTAATGTTGTAATTGAGGATTCCCTAAGACAGAATGTGTATCTGATTATTAGACCATATATGAATTACTTCCTAAAATAATTCATGTAGTTCATTATCTTCGTCCAGTGCACAGCGATAGCCGTATGTTTGAAAATAAGACGGAACCAGGTGACCATAATGGAGCCTTTGATGTAGGTCGAGTGTGACAAAACCGAAGCTCGTCGAACACCGAAAAGTCTGTGCATTCGGAAGGATACGGCAAGGATGCGTTTGAAGGAACATTGCTGCTAATGTGTGTCTGTGCCGGGCACTGGTGGATCCAGAAGGCTGGTTTTCGACCTTTTTTTGGGGGGATGAGGGGAATTTGAAAATGTTGTCTCAGATTTCGAATAACTCTTCAGATGTGAACAGCTAACATTCGGTGGGTCCGTTAAAAATAATATTTTTCTGCCAAAATAGTTTTAGATTTAGAGAAAATGTAATGTTAGGGAAAAAGTGCGGAACATCTACTTTTTCTCGGGGAAAGGGTGTAGTCCCGTACTCCTAGATCTGCCAGTTGTGCAGGGTGGTTCCCAGTGGATTTGATTGCGACGTGATATTGACGTGGCACAGCTGTTGTGTCTGAAGCGGAGGAGAGGGAAGTCTGCATATGCTACTGGCAGGAGCGCAAGCAGGATGGTCTTGAGGGGAGGCCCGACCCAAAAGCAATATGATGAAACCGAGAATATTTTCGGCGTGCTTCGCACGCCGAAGTGTTCCTTCGCCTTGGTGCAAATCCCAAAATTTCATGCCTGATCTGATGTATTTCTAGAGGTGGAACGCACTCTGGCTGGGCCTCTCACTGGCCGCCTAGTGGTGATAGGTATGCAGCTGTGGACTCGTGCGGCTGCTCTGACGCAGACACATTGAATACGTTTTGCTCAGGGCTGGTGAAATGGTGCTGACGATGATGCTGTTGCATGCAAGGCCGGGTATAACTATTCAATGCTTTGCAAAGTCGCAATAATGCCCTCGAGTGCCGGCCCCAGTCCGTGGCTGGGGCCGGGACTGCCAGTGTCAGAGCACGCCGGAGGGCGACGCCACATATACATACGCGTGGCCATCGGCGTTGCCATTACTGGGGTCTTGGACTTCAGAGCACGCCGGAGGGCGACGCCACATATACATACGCGTGGCCATCGGCGTTGCCAGTACTGGGGTCTTGGACTTCGGACCCCACTTGGAAAACTTCGAGAGGAATACGATAGCTTTGCTCATTGTTTCTACAAGATCATCAGCAGGTAAGAATACGCAGTGTAGTCACCTCAAGAAAAGAACGACAAATAGTACTTGTTAATATATACGCATGCATAAATTACCGGTATAAATTACAGCACGAGACAGCATACAATGTCATACATTGTCACCAGTATGGCCATAAACGAGTATCATTTTCAACTGGGGTATTGCCACAAGCCATCGCAACCAAGCTTCCTGAGGATTTCCGGTTTCTGTATCAGGCAGCATCTGAATATTGTGGAGGGACTCGCCCGACAGTGCCGCAACGGGTCGTCCGAACGGGTTCCCGTCGCGGTAAATACCACCATTGTCCGCGGCGTGACCGACGATTGGGTCCGCCTGACTGTCTGACCTGTCTTTAACCCTTTGGCTGCCGGAGTGTGTAAATCGAGTAACGTTCTGGCCAACCCCAGCCTGCCGCAATCGAGTAACTCTGTGTAATTCCTTCCACTCGTGCCGTTGGCGGAATTTGGCGGTTTGCCTTGTCAAGGACCGGTGATCGATGGGTTGGCGGCACCATTCATGGCGGGCCTGACTGGTAGGGCCAGAAATCCATCACATCATTGGGCAGGGGGTACTTAGGATCGTATTTCGGCATGATTCTCATTTAAAATTACGGCTCTCTTCCATTCATGTTTGTGAAAGGTGCATCGAGGTCATTAAGACCTGTCATTTGATATGAAGCATGATATAAATAATCAGGCATACGCGTCCATATTCTTCACGTTTTCCGACGTACAGATATGATGTTCCGTATGCGATGGTAGGTCTCAATAAGAAAAGGCCAGGGCCTTTTCCTCAGAATAATGCATTTCTTGTGAACACGATAATAACTACAATATTACCATTTATCCTCCCTATGAAAGATCCATTTTTTCCGAGTTGTACCCACTCACCCTAATATTGAAGAGTTCGGGTTCATTCCGGCTGGATTGGGGGAGGGGAGTCTGTTTCCCCGGGATTAACATAACTTGAAATGTATATATATATATATATATATATATGTATATATATTCAGCTATATCTCCATATTATTAGTTAAATTAACATTAGCTTGTCAAGATGTTTCCCATTATTTCAAAGCTTCGTCAGTTTGAGAGCACATCACACCGCAATTGTGTCAAACAAATATTTGGATTGTGAAAAATCACCGGACAAAACTTGCACAGTGCACACCACCTCCTTCCTCTGGACACATGCATTTACGCTCGATGGTACACATACGCTGTACATCATCATTCCATAGCAAAGGTTATCATTTCACCATTTCACAGCAATCAGGTAATCGTTTTTAAAAATATAATTTTCTCCACTCTGGTTAACGTCCGTGCGTAAGAGCCCTATCCATCTCTGTTCAGTAATACGTCTATACTGCGTTGAATTTCGGCAGGACAATTTGACACAATTGCGGTGCGACGTGCTCTGAAACAGACGAAGCTTTGAAATAAAGAGAAATGTCTTGACAAGCTAAAGTTAATATATATATATATATATATATATATATATATATATATATATATATATATATATATATGTGCTTCCGGCATGGAATTGACATCACCTTATCAATTTTTTTGTTAGTTTCGCGTCTGCTTATCACTGCGCTTTTGACTGCTCATAAATCGTCACTAATTAAGTTCCCAATAATGTCACACGGCCATGTGGGCCTGGGTTCAATTGCCAGTCGGCACCAAAAGAATGTCAGATGCAACAACGACCATCAGCATATGCCACACCAGACTCCGGGAAGCTGCACCAGGAATTTCGGCAGGATGGTAACAATGCTAGGCATTTTTTTGACATCTCGGCCAGATGTTGCCGCACGCTGGAAATTTACGCAGATGTCTACTGTTTGGTAATTATGGACACTGATGCTAGGAGTGTCGGAATACCGTACTTACTATACGTGACTAAAATACAAGCAAATAACTATTCACGGGAGGGGCGAAAACCTCAATTGGTAGATAATAGATTTCGTTACAAGCAGTGGCGTCGCCACGAAGTTCTTCTAGGATGGGCAACATTCAAAGGGGGCCTCCTGCTCCACCCCAAAGGGGCCTCCATTGTCCTATTGTTTTTTTTCAAAAATTTATTTGTATGGGTTGGGAATGGGAAACATGATTTCATATTGATGTGTTGTTTATTCTTGGCATTGGCGCATCATTTACGCAAAACGCAATAGCAGTATTTTTCTTCTGCTGAGAACTGAGCCATACCAGGGATAAATAAGCAATATGTGAATAAATACTTAAGTGCCAAAACAAACAAATGTCTTAATGCTTTCTCGACCAGAAGAATCTTCTCGCTGGCCTCTAGATTGCAGCGAGCTGACGGGGCTGGTGCTAAGCATGTCTTAAAGATATCTCACATTGATCAACTCAATGGTATGTCCTCCAAGTCTAACTGAATATAGCTAAGTTCATCACTACTGTTAGTCATTCCCACCAGCTTGATGTCATAAGCAAGCTTAAACGATCATTTCTCAGTCCCAGGACGACACTTTCGCGAAGATGATAACGAGAAGTGGATTGAATTGGTTTTCTGATCGCAATCTCAGGGGTTCATTAATTTTTATAACATTTGGTGCTGGCTGCAAGGCACCTTGCACACAAGATAAAACGATAAATCTTCAGCAAATAAATTCACGGCAAGAACAATCATTGAACAACATTGCATGAATGACAATGCAACAATACAACAATGACAATACATGAATACTGCAAATCCTTCAGATACCACGCCCTCAAGCCCATGGTTTTCGCTGTGGTGTGCCGTTTTGTAAATGACGTCGTTGAGAAGGTATTGAAGCTGGGAAGCTCTAATCATGCAGGCTGTAATCACTGAAAACAAGTTTGTAGGAGGAAAATGCATTTAAAAACATCATTCCTCCCATTTTATATGGGACATGGATGCTGTTTTGCATGCTTGTGAGGGGGAAGTTGCCCCTTCAATGTTGGCTTGCCGTCATGGGCAATGAACCCCATGCCCCATGTTTCTGAAAATGATTGGGGGGAGGGGGGGGGTCAGTGGCGTACCTAGAATTTGCATCAGGGTGCGGGGGGCAAACGACTTGTAGGGGGCCCACCTACCCTCATTTAAATGTCCTCGGATTTCGACAACTATTTTTTTAAAGGGGGCCTTTTTTAAGTAAAATAATTAGTGACTAGCTGAATTGTTCAGTGGAGGGGCCTAATCGACCACCATCGTTTCTGAGTCGTCGGATTTCATCCCTAACTTCCCATCCTGTTCGAAGCTTTTCTTTTGGTATCCCTTGATAAATCACCTCATACTGCTGAAATTACACCTATGCAAATCACCTTAAAATGTCAAATTTCCCAATGTCAGGCATTCCATTTCATGGCGCCCGGTCGCCACGACGCCAACGTTCCTGCACGTGCACACCCACCTTGCGCATTCGCCACACTTCCTGCGATGCTACGGTTTCTGCTAGGCCTCCTACGTTTTGCTAATTACTGCCGCATGGTAGACTTGCGCCATATGTGACGTGATGGAATGCTTTGTATGGGCGTTCACTGCGAAAATTCGATTAATAAAATACTTATCGTTAGCTCTCTACTTCCCACATATTCTGGTATTTAAGACATTCGGATACCAGCTGAGCCTTGTTGCACCTCTTGTGTTTAGTTAAATATGCTCCCAGATTGACTACCGAAACGAGGCCCTGTATCAGTGTTCTTTTTTGGACCCGTTGCGTCTTTCCTCGTCTACGGATGTGTCTTAGGACTGCAATCCATTTATGTTAGGTGCCCAACACATTTTCGAAATCCCTGCTCGTTTTAGGGTTCGTTGCTTTTTGTGCACGGATAATTTGTTTAGATACTGAGGCGTTTTCGAATATCCCGATGTGTTTATTTAGTATCCGGTCTTTTTGTTCTTTTTGTTGGGACCATGTTGCTTTTTGCGGCACCAGCCTCTTTTTCAGGGCCTTATGAGGTGTCATGGCCCCTGTGTGCTTTGAGAGCTTCCGGTGTATTTTTTTAGAGCTCCCGATGTGTAAATTTAGGGCTGCTGTGCATGTTTAAATCCCTGTCGCTTTTTGCGAGACTGTGCGCTTTGGAGGGCCGGGTGCATTTTCAGACCCCGTTGTGCTCTTAGGGTTCCGCTGTGCTTATTTGGCACTTCTGACGCACATTTGTGGGGCCCCAATACGATTTTGGGGCTTCGGTGCGATTTTTACGGGTCCGGGCGCAACTTATCGCGCCCAGGCACGTGGTACCGGGGACCCAACGCAAGTTTTCTGGGTTCGATGCGATTTTTGTGGATCTTTTCTGGATGTTATAAAAGTCCGAATCCCGGCCTGATTTTTCAAGGCCCTGGCGCCATGTTTTTGTATCCCGCCTCGATTTTTCGACCTCCGGTACTTTTTTTTCCCGGTCCGTACGCGATTTGTGAAAGCGTCTTGTGCTATGTTGGGCGCTCTAGTGCCATTTTCCTGATTCGGACATTTTTTTTTCAGAATCCATCCTTGTATTAGAGGGCACATCCCTTATATTCGGAATCCTTGATTTTTTTTCTGGTACCGGTACGATTTTTGGGGTCACATTGTGCTTATGTGGGGCGCTAGACGCCAATTTTGGGGAGCCCTGACGTTAATTGTGTATGCCCATACCAATTTTTGGGGACCACCGACGGGAATTGTGGGTCCCGAGAGCGATATTTGGGGGACCGGCTCGAGTTTGTGGGGCGCATTGTACTTAGTCGTGTCCCCAACGCGATTTTGGCAGTTCCTGTTGCAAATTTTCGGGCATCGGAGCGAGTTTTCTGGGGCCCGCTGGATTTACTTGGAACCCGAGGCGGTGGCGTCGCCATGCTATGTAAGGAAAACTTCAATATGAAGACACTGACCATCTGAAGTACCAGTTCGTCCTGCGAGACGTTGTGGGTGTCTGTGAGTGGCGGGGGACGCCGTGCTGTTACTGTGGGCGTGGTTTACCACCCGCCATCGGAGCCCGTGTCTGACGGCCTGGACGAGCTACACGACCGGCTGCGTGCCGCCGTCAGTCTCGGCAAGCCAACCTTCTGTCTGGGCGATATGAATACCAACCTTCTTCGTTCCGACTGCCCCGGTGTTCGTCGCTACGGACAGGTGCTGCAGGATCTCGGCCTCTCTCAGCTGGTCCGGCAGCCGACCCATCTGAGGCAGACGGCAACACTGCTGGACCATATTATCACCAATGTCCCGGATCTTGAGTCGGCCATTCAGCTGCCGCCCGTACCGATTGCTGACCATCAAACAGTCATTGTGCGCGTGCCCTTCCGCGGGCTGCAGTGTCGCCGGGCGTCCTTCACCTATCGCCCCTGGCGCAAGATTAACTGGGTCGCCTTGTACATACCTTCACTTCTTGCGGGCGGACAGGAGCAGTATGTACCGGGCAGCGGGGGTGAACACAAAACTGAAGGAGTTTATGCACTTGTGGCAGGTGGCGGTGAACGTGCATTGTCCGCTCAAGACCGTCCACCCCCGCCGGACCTGGTGCCCGTGGGTAGGTGACAGTCCGGACCTGCTGCAGCTCATGCGTGACCGCGACCAGGCTTTCCAGTCTTGGCGGAGCTATCGCACCGAATATGACTTGGTAGTTTATCGGAGGCTGTGAAGCCGTGTGAAATCTGTGTTCGCAAAAGCCAGGTGTGACTTTGTGTGCGCAAATGCTGACAGACCGTGCCAATTTCTGGCGCTACATCCGGGACTTTGCGCTCCGACCGCCGGGGGAGGTGAGGGGGCCGCGAGGGGCCTGGCAGCGACGGTGGCAGACGAATTTAATCGTCACCTTGCCTCCGTGGGCCCACGCATTGCCGCTGATCTCGCGGCTGGCAGCCGCGGCGTTCCCCCCCCCCCCCCCATCCCTCCGGGACCACCTTGTGTGACTACCACCGGCCTCCGGCTATACCCTTGACCCTGCCCGAACTATTTAGAGCCATATGTGACATGTCTTCGTCGAGAGCGGTTGGCATCGATGGCGTACCACTGCACGCTCTCCGCAAATGTTTTCCGGTTCTCGGGCCTCACCGGCTTCACCTTATTAACCCATCTGTCGTCTCCTGCGTGTTCCCTGCCTCGTGCAAAATTTCCTCATTTGTTCCACTTCACAAATCTGGGCCTCGCGATGCCGCCAGTAACTTTTGTCCAATCACTATTTTGCTAGTCTTATCCAAGTTATGTGAAAAAGTTGTCTGTACCCAGCTGTCCTCTTACCTAATCACTAATCACATTCTTTCCTCCTCGCAGTATGCCTACAGGCCATGCCATTCGACATAGGTTGCTTGATGTACTAATATTTGTATATGAAAGTAAGGAGGCGAAATACTCGATTAAAGCCTAGTCATGCCATGAATGTCCATCTGGACCATCTGGAATTGTCATGGTGGAACTTTGTCTCTGGAGGGATGCTTCTGGCTGAACATTTTTAGGGGACATTCGAGCGCACTGAAGGGCAGACTTCTTTCAAGGCGCACCTCTGGCCAAAAACCTGAGGGTACACTGTGGACACATGCCCTCAGCGCCCCCTTGTATCCGTCCCTGCCCCAGAATCAATTGAAAGGGATGCTGATGAACTGGAGCCATTGAGACGGTTCCATGATAGCTTCACGCTACCCTAACTTATACAGTAAAACCTCTCACTTTCTACCGGGATTAGACTTTTGGTATCCTCGAACCAAAGTGAGTCATACACCTACCTCACAGCGACGGTTTGTTAAACGCCATGTAAACATTACATACATATCCAGTTGTATATTTCAATAGCCCGATTTCGTACGCACCACATTCCATTACATTTCGAGTGCAAGCAACGCTACCGTTGGAAGTGTAGAAGATTCCTGGTCAACACGCCTTTCACATAACCCCCACCGGGTGGGGGGGGGGAGGTTCCGGCCCCCTACAATCTCTGAAACTACTGAAACTAGAAGCACACAATTTGGATGAATTACGGCTGTAGTGAATTCGCTGCAGTATACATTTCATGACCCTAGATCAATGCCTTCAGGGACAAATGAGGTCACAATCGGCCTCCACTCTACCCCAGCCAGCATTCCCAAGAGGGTCCCAAATTGGTCCCAGAGACCGTACGTACGTACAGACACTACATACGTAGTACAGACCGTGCGTACGCTCGTTATGCACAGCGCAGTTAAAAATACATTGGCACGTTTAGTACAAAAGCAGTATCGCCATTGTTGCTCTCAGCTCCGCCGAGCCATCCAGAGTGCAGCAGTCGAGGCGCAGCCAGGAGTTCTTGAGGGTAGGTCGATCCTCCCAAAATGTGATGAAACAGAGGCGGCGTTCGGCGGGCAATGCGCGCCGAAAAATTCCGGCTTTGCGTGGTGAAAATGTAAACATTTCTTGTTCGATCTCGTGTATTTTGGTTCCTAACCCTTGATATGTACCTTCTGTGTTGGAGTCATATGCAGAATGCGCACGATAGTGTCGACCTGTCCTCAGTGATTCTAAAAAGGTTCAGATTCGGTTTCGGTGTTCGGACCACAGATGTCGGACGCTCCCTGAGCCGTGCTGCCACCAGGAGCAGCGGGGCAACACTTAATTTTCACAGTTGGTAACAGATGGCAGCACGGCCGCCACCGTCGCTTCGCTTCAGCGGAGTGGTAGTTCCGCCCTGGACTGGACTGATGTATGAAGTCGCCTTGGTTCCGCCGCTGGTCTACGTTCCCTACCATGCGTGACAGCGCGGCCAGCGAAAAGACTGCCCGGACCTCGGTCAGGCTCACAAATATATATATATATATATATATATATATATATATATATATATATATATATATATATGTATATATATATATATATATATATATATATATTTATATATATATATATATATAGATATAGATATATACATATATATAAATTGTAATTTGCACCACAGCTAACCAGAAAATCTTGAAGAGCCTCGCGTACTGAAATCGTTGTGCATCAAATCAGTTATTTGCCCGGCTAATGGTGTGCGGCTCACGAGACCAGTCAATGCCCGGTCAAGCCAACGTACCAGCCATTGACCTGTCTCAAGTGCATCGTATGTCAAATGTAAATAGCGCGTATTACGTGGCTCATTATTGCTGTATTTTTACTTATTACTACTGCGCCTAATGTTGAGGTCACGTATGACTTCAACATTTGGTGTTTGGACGACAACAACATGAATTCGTTGGATGGTGTGGCTTCGTAACGATACCAATCTTCACTTCACGTGGCCATGCTGGCAAGCGTATGACGTCATACATGTGACGTCAAGCACGTGACGTCAAACATATGTCACACGTGATTCCCACAGACAACGTTGTGTATTCATGAAACCTAAAACTTTCAGGGCTATGGATTCCCGTCTGGACACATCCGTCAATTGGACTCTGATGTGCATTGGCAGTAAGGTGCCACTTCGACAAATCCCATTTCTTTACTTTGACCTGACCTGTGGCGTCTTCTGTGAGTCCCAGGGTCAAGTATTTCATACACCAAAAACGCATATGGTACGCTTACCTTGATCGCTCGTTAAATCAACTTGGTTCGGCCATTGATAGAATGACACATATCTGAAATACGAGAGGCGTGATGCGTCACTCTCTGCAAATGGTGTTCGGCCAAGACAAAGACAATGACACCCAACGAATGTATGGTCAAATGGAACTTTTCCCATATGTTTGCTAAATAGTGTAGATGTTTAGCTGTGTGTTGGTGTGGTGTCACTCAATACCTCCTCTGAGAATAATCTGGTTCGAGATCGGCAGCATCAAGATCCCGTCATATTTTTCCTGGTATTTGATTGTTTATCGGGTGGTTCTCGAAACACTTTATGCACAATCATGGCTAATGGCGCCACCCACACTGTTTCGTCGGTGGGCCGCGGGATTTGGAAATGTACAGAGTGGTGCGAGTGTTGAACCCGGGACCTTTGGTATCCAGAGCTCAACTCCTTAACCGCTCGGCCATCCCCGCCCCTTCCTGGTATTTGACCTTGACCTGATCAAAGACCTCGAGCTTTATGCTCGTCACTTTATACGCTTTATACTCGTTGGAGTAAGTTTTCAGTTTTCATGATATGGATATCGACCCAGGAAATCACAATCGTTCACGACCACGATGTGGAAACTGCCGCGACAATTAGACCACCAACTGCACCCATGGCGTTCAACTGTTGGACTTGACCTGAAGGTCAACCGAGAGAGATAGACAGCATGTGTTATTTTACTCTGAATTTTGAAGGTTATCTTTTATGCTTCAGCATCTCTATCTAGCTTACACCAAAAGTGAGAGAGGATTTAATAAGTCGTATTGTGCCCTACACTGCTCGGGGTAGGAGCTTCAAAAGTTGCCAGGTCAAGGTGACAAATGCGCCGTCGCCCGGCTGCATGGCATCTTTTGATGGCATGCTACATACTATAGCAATCCATCAACCCCATCAGTCACGACCATCCAACAGATAGGTGGCGTTTGGTGGTCAGCTAGCTAATACGTAATGGCTGCCAACGAATAATGGTTACGGCTTTAAAAGATTGACGACGCTGTCTCCCGGCCCCTGCTCATACGACCATGCAGGTGATGGTGCTTGCTTCAGTTGTTGCTGATGATAACGGTTGCTAACGTGTTCTCTGTGCGAAGTCCACATTCGAAGTACAGTTGCAGACGAGGGCGAAACCCAAGCTACTCAACTCCATGCACATGGCACAGAAGTTCACCTGTGCGGTCCGACCCACCCAACCGTCACGCTTTATAAACCGTAACATATTTTTGGGTGCAGCATTTCTCCGAATAATTTCTACACTCTGTTAAATACGCTCTTGTGATCTTGATTTTGACCACCCCAATGTTATTCATAAACTACACCGAATCTTTGTTGAAAGAAGAACTGACATTTCTGCCGGTGGGCGACTTCAAACAACAATGGAACAGCAATTCTATAACACAGCATTTGAAATTCCGGTTTTCTCACTCAATGTGCTCATTGATGTTATATTGTCATTTTGTTCTTTCATTTCCATTCAAATCTACTCCTTCGTGTTGATATTTACCAAATTCATCGCAAATGTTTCCCATGTGCTTTCCATTTACATTCAAAGAAAGGAGCTGGCCGTCGCATTCATGCGCGTGCGCAGCTACCCTCAGCACAGCCGACACTCGCCACCCGTCCCGGGCAGCTGCCCGCACCACAGCCGAAACTCGTCACGCGTACCGGTCAGCTGCCCGCACCACAGCCGCCACTCGTCACGCGTCCCGGTCAGCTGCCCGCACCACAGCCGCCACTCGTCACGCGTCCCGGTCAGCTGCCCGCACCACAGCCGACACTCGTCACGCGTCCCGGTCAGCTGCCCGCACCACAGCCGCCACTCGTCACGCGTACCGGTCAGCTGCCCGCACCACAGCCGCCACTCGTCACGCGTCCCGGTCAGCTGCCCGCACCACAGCCGCCACTCGTCACGCGTCCCGGTCAGCTGCCCGCACCACAGCCGACACTCGTCACGCGTCCCGGTCAGCTGCCCGCACCACAGCCGACACTCGTCACGCGTCCCGGTCAGCTTCCCGCACCACAGCCGCCACTCGTCACGCGTCCCGGTCAGCTGCCCGCACCACAGCCGACACTCGTCACCCGTACCGGGCAGCTGCCCGCACCACAGCCGACACTCGTCACGCGTACCGGGCAGCTGCCCGCACCACAGCCGACACTCGTCACGCGTACCGGTCAGCTGCCCGCACCACAGCCGACACTCGTCACGCGTCCCGGTTAGCTGCCCGCACCACAGCCGACACTCATCACGCGTCCCGGTCAGCTGCCCGCACCACAGCCGCCTCGTCACGCGTCCCGGTCAGCTGCCCGCACCACAGCCGACACTCGTCACGCATCCCGGTCAGCTGCCCGCACCACAGCCGCCACTCGTCACGCGTCCCGGTCAGCTGCCCGCACCACAGCCGCCACTCGTCACGCGTCCCGGTCAGCTGCCCGCACCACAGCCGCCACTCGTCACGCGTACCGGTCAGCTGCCCGCACCACAGCCGCCACTCGTCACGCGTACCGGTCAGCTGCCCGCACCACAGCCGCCACTCGTCACGCGTCCCGGTCAGCTGCCCGCACCACAGCCGCCACTCGTCACGCGTCCCGGTCAGCTGCCCGCACCACAGCCGCCACTCGTCACGCGTACCGGTCAGCTGCCCGCACCACAGCCGCCACTCGTCACGCGTCCCGGTCAGCTGCCCGCACCACAGCCGACACTCGTCACGCGTCCCGGTCAGCTGCCCGCACCACAGCCGCCACTCGTCCGCGTCCCGGTCAGCTGCCCGCACCACAGCCGACACTCGTCACGCGTACCGGTCAGCTGCCCGCACCACAGCCGCCACTCGTCACGCGTACCGGTCAGCTGCCCGCACCACAGCCGCCACTCGTCACGCGTCCCGGTCAGCTGCCCGCACCACAGCCGACACTCGTACCGTCCCGGTCAGCTGCCCGCACCACAGCCGACACTCGTCACCGTCCCGGTCAGCTGCCCGCACCACAGCCGCCACTCGTCACGCGTCCCGGTCAGCTGCCCGCACCACAGCCGACACTCGTCACCCGTACCGGGCAGCTGCCCGCACCACAGCCGACACTCGTCACGCGTACCGGGCAGCTGCCCGCACCACAGCCGACACTCGTCACCCGTACCGGGCAGCTGCCCGCACCACAGCCGACACTCGTCACCCGTACCGGGCAGCTGCCCGCACCACAGCCGACACTCGTCACCCGTACCGGGCAGCTGCCCGCACCACAGCCGACACTCGTCACGCGTACCGGGCAGCTGCCCGCACCACACCCGACACTCGTCACCCGTACCGGGTGACAAATGGCCGCGGTCTTCGACTCGAACCCTGGGGTCGCGAACTCAGACCCGGGGAGGGACGACACTTTCTATTTTTGTTTTTGGTGATGTCATTTGGTGAAAGCATCTCATTCGAAATCAGCCTGGCTTTGCAGGTATGCTGGAAGGTGTTCGGCTGGATACAGCGCAGCGCACTCGGCACAATGCCCCTACGAATTATAATTAATATAGACGAATATTGCACCTCACCGGCGCTTTTAAAACCTGCTCCTCGCTCTTCGTGCACTGCTATACTGGTACAGCACCCCAGCCTTATACTGGCATAGATAGGGAAAGGTGTTCGTCCCAAAGATATCTGGAGCTAGCTAGGATAGCCACACGACATTTACAGGCAGGTATCAGCAATGTGAAGTATAACGTGAATTTGGCCAGGCCAAGGTCATCATAGATTTGGACATGTTTGGAGCTTCGATAAAATGTGCAATTGGTTGACGAGCAAAGATTGCAGTTATGCCGCAGCGGTCCTGCCATCACAAATCTCACTCAGCCTGAGTAAGTTACTCATATCAACACAGACGAAGCCCCAACGTCACACCTGCTTTGACGGGGGTTGGAGTTGGTCCACCAGTCTCGACTTACAATGCCACTAAACTGAACAAGGTACGACCAAATTGCCATATTACAATGCCACATTGCAAAGCCACGGCTTGGTAGTCGCCGAGCCGAGTCGCCGTTGAAATCACAGCAACAAGACTACAACATGCATGCTACTAAGATTACAACAGCAACAAGATTACAACATGCATGCTACTAAGATTACAACAGCAACAAGATTACAACATGCATGCTACTAAGATTACAACAGCAACAAGATTACAACATGCATGCTACTAAGATTACAACAGCAACAAGATTACAACATGCATGCTACTAAGATTACAACAGCAACAAGATTACAACATGCATGCCACTAAGATTACAACAGCAACAAGATTACAACATGCATGCTACTAAGATTACAACAGCAACAAGACTACAACATGCATGCTGCTAAGAATGGATGTCACGTTATGACGTTGGGTGGGGGCCACAGAGGTCGAGAAAGTCGCCAACTTGCCCACGCTGGTAGGTAGCAAGATTGGCCCTCAATATCTCACTCAAGTAGCAATTTATCCATGACGTATTGAAATAAAAAGAAGTGACTGGTCAAGAATGCTTTCCACAAAACTAGTTTTGTAACGAACAGAAGACATCTAGATTATGAAATATTCTGACTAAAAGGCTGCTACAGTATTGAGCGATACTGCATCACCCCATGGGTTTGCCCATGACATCGGTGGTTGCTTAATTAATACAGTACTATTTTGGTACTGAGTATCCGTTTACGAACCATATTATTCCAAGACCAATCTCTATGTCATTGTATAGAGAAGGATGAATCGCCAATGCGTACTTCACCAGGTAACAAGTGCTGGTAACTTTGATTGTGTTATTGGGCGTGATATGCACATAAAAACATGTATTGCACATGATAATACATTGCTAGGCCTTTAAATAATAAATTAAACTATGATTAGTTGATTTATGGTCATATCAATGAAAAACTAGCAGCAGACACCCCAAAAGAACTATAGTGCAGAAACAAATAACGCCAACGCGACCGCCAACGTCTGGGTAACGTTACTTGAGTTACAATTATGGAGTAGAGCGGGTGGCGTTGCGAACAAGTGAGGAGCTAAAAAGGTGGCAGCACCGTCGCTCACAAGGAACAATATCGGTGTCGATATTCATTTAAGCCGGACCCAGGTAGCAAAAGTGCATGTTTTGTTCTCGTAGGTAGCAGTCTAGAAACATTCTTGACCTCTGGGGGGCCAAATGACCTTTTTGATGGCCATAGCTGCCCCGAAGACCATATGTATCCAGTGTACGACCATGTTCCCGATGATTGTTAAGCTTTGACCTCATGGAAGGTGGTGGGAGGTCAATGGATGAAGAGGCAGTGGCTCCCCTTGGCACATACAAGGTGACTCTCCTGCTATAAGCACATACCAAATTAGGTAATTCAGACCACAGGCACCATAACCAATATTCTGGTGGCTTTGGCGTTGGCTTTATTTCTTCATACTTCAAAAACAGCACTTTTTGCCGGAAGCCAAGGGCTTGATCTATGCCGGCTGTTTGTTCTGGCGACCATACAGAGTTGCCTGGCGGCATTGGCGTCTGTTAACAGCACGCCATTAACACAAACCATCCCACCGATCCGTCACGGTCGTCCAGCAGTCAGCTGGCGTCTAGCCGTCATCTGGCTAGCGGTCAGCTGGCTAGCGGTCAATCTCAGTCCGGAACGGATGGTGCGCGCCCCGGGCCGACTGGGTGAGCTGACGGCCGCCCAGCCAGGCGGCCAAGGCGCTTGACGAGGTATGTCAACAGTGCCAGGTGTCCAGTCACAAAATACACACACCTCACACAAAATACAGCGAGGTATGATTGTGCGTGTTGCAACAGGTTCCGTTTGTCTGACAGTGATAGTCTATGGTTTTCCTCGCTTGTACGATAATTAGTGCTCAATTCCAATTGCTTCTCCAAAACCGTCAGTTCTCAAATCCAACAGGTTTTCAAACCACAGCCTTCAGTGCCTTAGCATTGACAGGGCTGATTAGTTAACCAATACGGCGAACCTTGTACAACAGTTTGAACAGTTCAACAGTGGCACCGACCGTCTCCACGTCCACACCTTATCCCAGGACTACAGCTTACCAGCCTCGACAGCACATCTCCGTCTCACCTGTCCGGCTGACCAGACCGGACTGCCTCTGCTCCCCCCCCCCCTCCCCGCGACGTCTGCCTGACCTGGGTCAGTCGCGCACCACCCGGCCACACTGACATGAGTGTCACAATGGTGACACGGCGCCACCAATTCCGACTGTGCCGTGTCGCAATGACACGGCATCCATCGGCTGGCCGTCGTCGCCGTCGTGAGAACGGGAACTGATTTGGCGTAACGTAACGCTCCCGGCCACAGTCGAGAGTCGAGGCGTTAGATGTCGATGTCAGCGCCGGCACACCGGCGACGGCTTCCGCTCGGAGCGCTCATGACTGGCCTCGACCAGTCCCAGGACTCGACCAGTCCCAGGACTGGACCAGTCCCAGGACTCGACCAGTCCCAGGACTCGACCAGTCCCAGGACTCGACCAGTCCCAGGACTCGACCAGTCCCAGGACTCGACGAGTAGTCCGGACACATAGGAGCCAGACGAGAGAGAGGGGTCCGAAGTTGACTTCGTTGCAGTATGGGTGTCGGTTTGTATGCTTTTCAGAGGACCTTGCTGTCCTCCTAATGTTGGTTTCCTCCGCATAATTTCAACTTTCAACATGCTGGCTTTTCAACCATGTGATGCCCCAAATCCATTTAGACCTGCCCATCTCCTCCATGCAGTGGGCCTTCTCCAATGATTATCATAAATCAGCGCCCCTGATTGTACATCAGAAACGCCAGTGCAGACTAATACTTCCTGCAGGCTGATGATCCTGCAGGCTGATGCTTCCAAGCGGGACGGGAGAGGCGAACCTTGTCCAGGCGTCAACCAGTAACGCGACAACTAGCATGATGGAAACATTATGGAATTATGATGACAACATGAGGAAGGCATGGTGCATACATGAAGAGAGCAGCTGCAAGGCTCTAGTGCACCTCTCCTCGAGCTCAACGAATGCTTCCGCCGAAGGTGCCCCTCCGAAGAAATGTGCCTCCCTCCCCATGACACTTCCTGGATCCGCCCCTGCCCGACGCTGCATCACCCCGCCAATACCAGCACGCGTCCAGACACCACCGGCTACACTTGACGGTTGACTGCACACGCCGCAGCTGGACAGAACCTGCGCACCCGAACATCGACGGCCACCTAACGGACCGAATGTGGAGCAGCCGGGCCGACCTGGTGCCGCCCGCACTCGACACTTTCCCCTCCGCCGCGCTGTGGAGCGGCATTTCCGACAGGCAATTGGCAGGTCTTCCAGTGCAATTGGGCGGCAGTTAAATACATCGGCCGCCGATCAGACCGGCGGGCGCCCCACGGCAGCCCAGCCTCCCCTGTGTCTCTTCTGGGAACGGTAGAGCGGTAGAGCCGCCTGCAGGACATCGCATCTGGGGTCTTCGTGAGTAGGATGGGCCCATGCGATGGATCATGTTGTATTGCCTAATACATAGATCACTCACTTACTTCACGTCCCTAGCCGTTGTTGCACAGGGTTACAAAAACTACCCACGAATTGTACACGTCATGCTTTCAGTGAAAGTGAAGTGGTAAGTTATACAGTACAAATGAGTTGATGGACCTCTACGAAAGTGCCAGGATCAAACACAGTCGCCAATGGCCTCGTTGTAGTGACCAAAAACACAAGCTCACAGCATTAGAAAACATATGTAGGTATTTATCAAACCCGTCGGCAGTGTCGTGCATTGGAAGAGGACCAGGGACGGTTCCCATGCCGCCGGGCCTGGACAGTCCCACCTCAAACCTTGACCAGTGGACAAAATTTGTTTTCCAATGTGACTTCTTCCGCTCTGAACTAAGAAGTGCGCTGCATTGGCACTGTTGAGGCCCGGCTACTTGAACATTGTTTAATTGGTCAATGTGAATGGCCACGCACTTCATGTCAGGGGTGGCGGGCGGACTGTTGTGCTGTTGCGGTCGCCCCTGCTACTCCGGCCGCCGTCTGTCAATCCGGCTACCGTCTGCTACTCCGGCCACCGTCTGCCACTCCGGCCACCGCCTGCCACTCCGGCCATCGCCTGCTACTCCGGCCACCGTCTGCCACTCCGGCCACCGCCTGCCACACCGGCCACCACCTGCTACTCCGGCCACTGGCCACTCCGATCTCTGGCGCTGCTCCGGCCGGTGCCGGGAATACGTGGACACGTGACCTCTGCCCAACACCGGTGACTTTTCGGCTGCCCAGTTGGGTCGGACCGGGCCTGCAGTCAGGGTCAGACTGGGCCTGTAGTCAGGGTCAGGTTGTGGCGCGCGGCAGAGTTCCGTGGTGGTTGCGAGCTGGTGCGGGTGCCGTGTGGGCTGTGCACCTGCTGAACTGTGGACTGGCTGAGCTGTGAACTGGCTGAACTGTGAAATGGCTGAGCTGTGGACTGACTGAGCTGTGGACTGGCTGAGCTGTGGACTGGCTGAGCTGTGGACTGGCTGAACTGTGGACTGGCTGAACTGTGGACTGGTTGAACTGTGGACTGGCTGAACTGTGGACTGGCTGCGTGGTGCGCAGGCTGTCCGCTGGTTCGGCTGTGCTGCACGTCGACTCGGAACATCGGCCTGCTGCCAGCGGCGCTTCATGCATTCCCGCAGTCGGCCGGCACTGCATTCTGTGGAAATTGTCTCACCCTCATGAAGTGGAAACACCGAGGGGACAGTTGGCAGAGTTGGGAACCTCCTCCACTCTGGCGAGTTTAGATGATTTCAGATGGGGTCTACTGTCTGGGTGCAACAATATTTTGTGACCGGTTCTACTTACCAACGCGTCCCCAGCTGTTCTGATAAGTGGCGACGTAATACAATGAGCCACAAATATTTTTGTTTTCACCTGCATCGTTGCTGAGTAATGGAGCAGCAAAATTACAACAAGGTGTTGGATAATCCATTTTTGAAACGTTTACGGTCGGCTCCAATATCATTAGAAGTGTCATGAGCACCACCGATACTTTAGAAGTCTGTCTACCAACAATATACCGCCAATGACAGCCATTGTTCTGCAGAATACTGTGCCATGATTATTGCTGGCAACATTGTTAGACACAATCGAGCAAGGTAATCTGGTAGCATTCATTAGCGTGGAGCTTATGAGATATCAAAATGTACTTGAAAGCGGAAGCCATGCTCACTGTTCACTGTACTTTCTTTGTGTACGGTATGTTTTGCTTTGTGCTAAACTCGGGGAAGTTTCGTAACAATGTGTTATTATTGATCTGTTCGTCGTACTTACTGAATTGATGTCCTGTTCTGTGGCTCTGGTTACCCCGGCTGTGGCTCTGGTTACCCCGTTCTGTTCTGTGGTTACCCCGGCTGGTCAGATGGTGTCGCTGTTTCTATAGAGTAAAACGTGGTAATTTCGCCACGAACGGTGGTATTCGCCAAATACAAACCGCCACGTATGGAATACTGCCGTTGTATTGCCTGATCTATACGTTTAGCCGTTCTTCTAAGGGCACCCATAATAGTTTTTGTCGAAATATAATTTTTGGTCACGACACAGACTTGTTGAAGATGTGCACCACAGTGAAATATTCCGCCCCACGGGGTAATCTCGCCCAGATCTATTTCTTAAAACTTATAATTGTCCTGTCATTAAACTAAGAAGATTGTCAACTTCGGCCTAGAACTGTATTGGGACCCTTTACGTCGATGGCATCCATTGTGGTTTTAGGGATAGAGAAGTGGCTGGCACTGTTTGAAGTCCGTCGTGGGGGGGGGGGGGGGGATTCCTTTAGGACACTAATGATGTCAGACACCAGTACACTGCACTAATCCACTCTCGTTGGACACTGGAACACCGTCTTCGGTCCTTCAAATGCCATGAAGCGCAGGTCCACTTCATCCATCTCAGTGTACTGCTTCAACAAAACCGAGATGTAGGAACCACTTAGAATCATATACAGCTGCTACGAACTTCCCAACATCTTCTATGAGACCGCCCATAGTCTGCAGGGTGCCTTCTTCGTCGCTAAACGTGTTGGTGGTAGCGGGCTGTCTGTCTGTTGTTTGTCGCCATCGTCGTCGCTGTCAATGGTCAGCTGTCCAGGCCTAGGTTGATGTGTGGACTTGTTTTTCACCCACACTCCCGCTGAAGCCTTCACTGTGATAGCAAGTGTAACCTCTCTGTGTAAGTGTAGTGTAGCCCAGTGTAGTGTAGCTCCTTTCTACCAACTTGCTCTCTGTACTGCTAAGTATAGTCCCTTTCTAGTTGCAGACTTTGTCTTTTCCAAGTTCCTCTCAACTTCTTTAATTCGCAGTCAATGTATAGACTTCGGCTTCGTAATGCATTCACCAATCTTGAGCTGGATCGGCTTTCTCTTTCGTTTCCACGCAAGAAGTTCCTCCTAAGTCGAGGGCGATGCTTGAGGAGAGATGACACTAATTAGGGCAGATCGCATGGCCTTGTGGGGAGTGAAAAGGATGGAAGTTTGTTGCGAACTAGATGCCGGCATGCAAGGTCTAGCACAGGAATTAGACCTAGACGCTGTAGTGGATGCTGGTATGGACGCTGCCGTGGATGCTGAAGAGGCACATAGAGTTGTAGTCACCAACCGGTCATCCACGATGATACCTTTGTTGAACGGGCCAAGTTCACATATATGGAATACATTGGTGGCATTCCCTGAATTCTTGGGCACGCGGTCAAAGAGCTTCCTGAGAATGACGGAAAGTAGCCTTGCGCAAAGATTGTTGCCGGCATTCACAGTACCAGTGGCGCAGAACCCACCTCCAATACATCTTCAAGGAGCCGTGCACACCTACATCGAGTGGTCGCCCGGGGGATGTGTGTGGCCGAAGACAATTTAGTGCCATGCCGTTCCCATGGGCCACTTGTGCCATGAAATAAGTCACACGAGGTCCATGCCCGTCAAAGATCAGCCTGACTGGCTTTGCCACCTTGTTTTCATCCAGCCACTTCATAAACGTCGCCTTGAGCCAATATTCGAAAACATATTCCTCTATCCAAAGCTATTTGTTGCATTGGAAGACATTCCTGGTGGTGCACCGGTGAGCTGGTGGATGCCTGGGCTCCCCTTGTAGACAACGAACGGTGAAAGGAAGTCCCCCCAGCGACATTGCAGCAAGACATGCTGGTGCACATAGTCTTGCCATTTTTGTGGGCGATGATGTGGGTCTCCTTGGCACCATGCTGGGAAAAGAGGCCCTTGGATGTAGGCTGGGTCGAGAGGCCAATTTCGTCCAGGTTGAAGATCCTGCTGCGGTTGTCTTTGATCCCCAGCTCGTCTAACTGCTCGTCTAACTCTTGCTCCAGTCCTGCGTAGAATAGGTCCAACACTTTACTTGTGCCAGACCAGCTGTCCTGGACTTGATGAGGATCTCTTTTCCGGTTCCTGGTCTTTTCAGATCCGCCACGTCGTGGCGGCCACCCGGGCGCCAGTCACTCTGCTCATGTGTGGACACTGACTGTGGCCATTGTTCCTAATGACGAAACACCCGGTGAGATCGTAGCGCGTTACGTTATTGATGCTTGCTCAGTTTTCAACTGTACATTTCGATAGGTCTTCTGTAAAATATTCCGCTTTCGAATTACAATGAAATATTTTTCATAGTTAGGAAAGGAGACATCACATTTTGCATGCATTTCACGCTAGTTTGCTTTAATTGTTTTAAATATAAACGCAAACTTGATTATCTTTACGCGTGAAGTTACCGATTGCAGCCCGAAGGCGGCTTTTCGTATGTGTGGGAGACTGCTGATCTCAATGAACCGTGGACTATGCATTGTTGTCAGCCGGTGCTCGGAATTTCGCATACTTTGCTGATGTTATGGTAAATTTGCAGTTTATCGTAATATCTGATAACAAAAATTATAATGCAATATTTGTGAATATGCTGAACATGATGTAACTACTCATTTCCTCTGCAAATGCATACTTTTCAGTTGGGAGGCAAAATAACACCAAAATGGGGGCTTGAAGTTGGGTAATATAACATGAAAAGTGATGTACAAAATTAAGAGAAAAAATTAACATAACCTAACCTAACATAGCCTAACCTTACATGCAAGAAAGCAACTTCTTTTCTATTAAATGGAAAATTTCTCAAACAAATTTTTTTTTCAAAAAATAAAAATAAAAATTAACCTAATCCAGCCTAAGCTAGCCGAACTGTTTTTGAAGAAAGACTGATTTTGTTTGCAAGAAATTACAAAAGGATTTTTTTGCGTAGCTTACAACAAAACCCAAAATTAAACTAACTTAACTGACCTAATCCCTTTGTATGTTTCATGATGGTAAAATGTGTGAAAACAAACTTGTCTCTTGGTCACCTTAAACTGCAATAATACCGATTTTACTTATTTCCATTGTCATACAGCACAGACTGCGACCATCAAGATCAAGATTCTTCTTTGCTTGAGATAGTCCTGCTGTGATTAAATGCAGCACGAATGTCTTGCAGGCTGGTGAGAGTATGAAAATGAAATGTAGTTGCTATATATGGCGCACCTGATAAAAATGCATGTCAGATAAAATTTGGAATATTTTCCTCTTGTCTGGAGATCAGGAATATTGTAACACAGGTAAGGCCATCTTGTAAGAGAGCACACCATGTAAAAAAATGGATTTGCACGATATGTACTAAAAACGAAAGTTTCCTGAACCCGGACTCGAACACACGACCTTCGAAAATCAAAGAAAGAAAAAATGATAAAACATGCCCGCAAAGAACGCAAAGGTCGCGCATCAATTTATTCAACAAGAATTTTCAGCCGGCACTTGTTTGAAAGTAAATTGGCCGACGCACACAATAGATGTGTTCCGCACGTACCAGTGCGGTACTTACGATGTGGCACCCTCTCGCAACACGAACGACCACTTTTCGATCAGCGATCTCAATGCTAAAAAACTTGAACATGTCTCCTTATGATCCTCAGGTACCGCATGAATTTATTGGGGAAAATGTATGAAACCGACTCCAACGGATGCGCACATGGTTTTTCCACATGACATGTGTGTTCTGGACATGTGGATCGCTAGAACCACATTCAAAAATATCAAAATGCGATGCAATATTTCCTCTTTCCATGGGAGCTCGACGTCCGTTCGGCTCTAACATCGCTCGTGGCGCACAGGTGGCCACTACGTTAGAAGAATGCTGCTGTCCGTCTGTGTGCCGACCACGGATCTCGACGGAAAAATACAGATACCGTCATATCCTACCACGAGGATTGATGGCACGTCCGGACGCTCCAGTCGGTGCCAACATCGTCTTTGTGCTTAATCTGAACAGCTGCCATTTGTAAGCCTGGTGGATGCTCGAGATCGGCACAAAAGTTGTGCATGCATCATTCAGTAGCCGCACCCGGACCAGGTGCCATTAGACGCTGTGGGTGAGAACACGACTTGCGCACGTGCTGGGTGTGGTGCCAGCTGATGTGGCATCTGAATGTGTTCGACACTTTGATGGCATGATCACTCTCAAACACGGGAACACTTTCACAGAGGCACGGGAACGACTTGAGAATGTGCTGTCTCGTCTGTCACGCTGGCCTGACCATTGACCTGAATAAGTGTTCGCTGCTCATCGTAGTGACGTTTTCGGGCCAAATTGTATCAGAATCCGGCATGTCATTGACCCTGGGAAATTCTCACGGGCGCGAGCGTGGCCGGTTCCGCGCGCCGCAAAGGAGTTCCAGTCAGTCATTCCTGGACTTGGCCAGCTTCAGAAAATCTGTGCGCAGCCTTGCAGTGATGGCGGTGCAGTTGTTTAGCTGAACTAAAAATGATGTCATACGCTTGGTCATCAGAGGCGCAGCAGAGCTTTGGCGCTCCTTACACTGGAAAATTGATGCCACTGATTCCGGAACTTTGACTCCCTCCCGGAACTTTGACGCCCAGCCAGAACTTTGACCGCCCCGTAACTTGACCGCCCCGTAATTTGACAGCCCCGTAGCTCCGGAACGAATTGACAAATCGAAATGAAACCAAGTGCAATGTTATTAATTAATCAACGACATTAATCACTTCAGAGTTAGTTTTGTGGACCAATCGTCACCGCATTCATGGCTTAGATCAAGTATATCCAGTGGCGGATACAGGAGGCGGAGGAACTGGGGTCATGCACCCCCGCCCCTCCAATGGAAGATTGCGCCCCTCCCGCTGGGAAAAGGCGCCCATCCGGGAAGTCTGGGCTGCAACACCTTCGACTTTTTGTTCAGCCAGAGGCGCCCCTCCAGAGACAAAGTCCCCCCCCCCCCATTCCCTATCATGACAATTCCTGGCTCCGCTCCTGAGTATATTGTACAGACTTCGAATATTCTGCACCAACCAGCCATCTGAACCACGGATAGGAAGTCAAAATAGATCCAAGATTCACCCTGACAACCCAACTACCGAGCACTCACTCTGTGGTGTGTGTCACCCTGGCTGGCCGGTCTGGTCGTGGAATTCTGCTCTGCTCTGCCTGTCGACCTGCCAGGTCCTGCTGCCAGGACCTGGCAGGACCTGCAGTCCACCACCTGGCGGCCGACCTCAGTCAACTGGGCCACCAGCTGCAACACGCTATGACAAGGCATTGCGGTCTGCTAATTATCGCGGACAACCTTAGCTGCGATCTACGCGTAACTGAGGGGAATTCCAGCCTGCGCCACCGAATTACTTTGTAGGTGTTCACTGATGGGGGATTCCAGGACAAATCAACCAGGCAAAGGGGTGATTGTCCACCCTCATGTCTCAGATTTTGAGCAAAATTGGTGTATGGGGTTATCTTATGCCCTGAATCCACCTGTGCAAATTTGTCTTCGATCTGGTCAACAGTTCATGAGTTATAGCCTCGGGAATTTCTGGACAGTCGCTCTGTAAGGTTATGTTCGGTGGCCGATAACTAAGTCAATTATTAGTCAAAATATAAAATCAAGACATTTTTGAACTCGCAAGGATTCAAGGAATCAAATTCTGATAATATTTGTAATATGTGATGAATAATAAAAGAGTTACCCCATGACCTCGGATCACGTGACCTCCAGTGACCTCGATGCCCGTGAAATTTGTGTTTTTTAAGTAACAGAATGGAAGGACTATATTTTGGCTTGATGTATAGCAAATATAAAATGGGCGTTTTTTGTATAAATCCTCATTTGGAGAGCACAAACTTTACCATAATTGAAGTGTTTCGAGGATTTAGCTACTAACTCGGCCGTCTCTCCGTGCAATTTCGAGATGCAGTTTGATAATACATACCAACGCGTTCTCTGGCATTGTGTGGATGATGGACGGTCTTAAAAAGCAGTAATGCACAAAGCTGTATAAAAATCATAAATTTAACGAACGATAACGGGGGAATTCTAGGACAAATCGACCAGGTTGTCCACCCTAATGTCTCGGAATTTGAGCAAATGATTGATGCATAGCGTTATCCTATGCCCTGAACCCTCCGGCTCAAATTGTATTTCGATCAGGTCAATGATTCAGGAGTTATAACCTCGGGTATATCTGGAAGGTAACGCTGCAAGGCTACGCTCTGTGGCCGATAACTATATTAAATATCGTTCAAAATATAAATGTCCAGACATTTTTGATCTCGCGAAGTTTCAAGGAATCCAATTCCGGTATCCAATTCCGGTAATATTTTTAGATGTGATAAATTATTGAAAAGTTACCCCATGACTTCAGGTCACGTGACCTCCGGTGACATTGATGCATGTTAAAATGTACTTTTTAAGATTGACACGTTGGAAGGACCATATTTTTGCTTGACATATAACGAATAAAAATAATAGCGTTTTTCCTACAAATCTTCGTTTGGAGAGCGCAAACTTTATCATATGTGAAGATCGTCGAGGATTGTACTTCTAACTCGGCCAGGCCGGGCGTCAGCAGAGCCCAAGCCAAGAAAGGGCCCCTGACTCGATGGACAGGGTCCATGCGTTTGAAAATGGCCCTCCGGCTTGCCGGAATAGGCCCTGGGTCGTCAAAGAGGGCCCCTGAAATGACGGAGGGGTTCTAGTTGCCGCAGGGATCTCGGGCCGACGGAAGTGGCCCTTGAGCCGACGGAAGTGGCCCACGCTGTTGAAAGAGGGCCTCCGGTCTGACAGGGGAGGCTCTGGATCGCTAAAGAGGTCCCCTGCGCCGACGAAGAAGACCCTTAGCCGTCGGAGGACCCGGGCCGTCGGGGAGAGCCCAGAGCCGATATGAAGGGCCCTTGGGCCGATGAGGGCCGGAACCGCACAGTGGCCCATTGCATAATAGAGGAGGCCTAAGCTTTTGAAGAGGAGATTCCGACCGGACCGAGAGTGAGCTAAGCCGTCAAAGAGGGTCCCTGAGCCGACGGATGGGGCCCTAGGCCGGACGTGCAGAGCCACTGGGTCGGCTTTGGCTCACGCTGATGGAGAGGGTCTCAGAGCTGACAGCGGGCCTCAGGCCGATAAAGACACCCCGAACTTCGGAGACGGTCCGAGCTGAAGCGGAGGGTTCCCGGCTCTACGTAAAGGACTCCTAAGCCCATGGAGGTGCCCGGCCTGCTACGTAGTAGTGGCGTTTCTAAAGGATGAAGGGGTACCCGCTCCCCGTCGAGTCCAATGGAGCCCTCCAGGCGACCGCCCTGGGGGGGGCAGAAATATAACCAAAGAAATGTTTAAGTACATTTAATAGCTTGTGTGGAAAGTGCCCTTGACACGTGAAGAGGTCCACCCTGAGGGATAGCAAGGGCCGAAAAGACAAGAGAGGACCCGCCCGAGAGCTGAAGTGCCTATACCAGTTGGAAAGAGTAGTCTCAGCTGGAATTGACCCCTAACGGCTGAAGAATAAACAGGCACGTGAGGGTCTAAGAAGGCTGGGATGCTCTGTGGGTCTGAAAGGGCACCTGAGTGATCAACAGAACGCATGCGAGCTGAAGAGGACTAGTGAGGGCCAATCTCAGATCTGAAATTCCCCGAGATGAGAGCTAGACAGTACTATTGAGAACCATGATGGGCCCCTACAAGCAGAAGAGGGCCTTGAGTAATGCAGAGGATCTCCTGAGATTCAGAGGGGACTGGACTGGGATTCTTCTGATATTGAGAGCGGCCCTTAATGGATGAACAGGGCCACCCGAGAGGAAAAACTTCCTGTTGGATAGCAATTGAGGTGAGGAAACCGAAGGCCAGCATCAGAGCTAAAATGTTCTTGAAACCACGAGAGCTGTCGATAAATAGGAAGGATCCCTAGCAGCATGAGAAGGCCCCTGAGGGCGAACAGAGTTCCTTGAGAGCTCAGAAGAGTCCTTAGGTCAATGATTGTGGGGAATACTGAGGGCCAATGTCAGAGCTAGAAAGTCCTTGAAGCTAGAAAGACTGTCAAGGACAGGGAAGGGACCTAACAGCTGGAGGGGACCCCTGACGATTGGAAATGGTCACTGAGCGCTAGAGGGGACTGGACTGGGATGCCTGAGAGGCTTGGAAGTGGTCCCTATGAGCCGAACAGGCCCCCTGATATCTAAAGTTCCCTAAGGGCTAGTGATCGTTGTGAGGAATACTGAGAGGCAATTCCAGAGCTAGAATGTCATTGCCAGCCCGAAAAAAAACTTTAGGAGTAGCGAGGTCCCGTGAGAGCTAGAGCGGACCGGATTGTGACGCCTCTGAGGCTTGGGCGGAACAATGGGAGATGAACAGAGCCACCTAAGAGCTAAGGGACCTCCGAGAGCTGGCGATGTTTGTGAGAAATTGTGAGGCCTGTCTCAGAGCTGCTTTGTCACGAAAGAAGAGGTGAGGAAGGTCACTGCGAGCCTCGCAGGTCGCTTTACGAAAGCTCTCGCCGTGAAGGGAACACACAAATTTCACAAGTTCTCCCCTGTTGATATTACGACTGTTTTGGTACAGGTATTGTCGAACGGCGAGGTACGTGCAAGTGTCACGATAGGTGGACAAAGACAAGCTAGACACGCGACTAAAACAATTGGTTCCCATATGAAACATGGTCTGTTACCGCAGCTACTTACATATTTGTGTGTTGATCTGTCTTTGGGCATATAGCAAGAACTTTGGATCGTTTCCATGCCCTCAAATATGCAAACGGTGCTTCGATGCACTTCTGACGGGGCATGGATGTGACGTGATGTATCTCCTTATTTCTCAGTTGGATGCATGTTTGTTCTAAACATACAATGGTTGTGTAACCATGATGTATACATTGCCCTCATGAATCCCTACGGATCGTGTTTTCTGTGAAAATACAAGTATTAACAGATGACAGGAAGTGTTCTCGGCGAACTAAATTGAGACGCATTTACTCAGCGAAATAACTGGATATAACAAAACACAGGTTACAAGTGCCGACCACATTTCAGTTGAGGCCAATGGTCACTTCTGACGTCAGTAGGCACCTTTTATCTGATATAGATAACTGGATATTGGAGGTAAATAAGTACATTAGAAGACATAAATCCACACAATTCCAGAGCACATGTTGCTACGTGTTATCAAACCGCATTTCGATTCTGGACGGAGAGACGGCCGAGTTAGTAGCTCAATCTTCGAAAGACTTCAAATATGGCAAAGATTTGCGCTCTCCAAATAAGGATTTATAGGAAAAATGCCTATTTTTGATTTGCTATATATCAAGCCAAAACATGGTCCTTCCAGTCTGTCAATACAAAAAATAATAATAACCTTGTAGGATGACCTTCCAGAAATGCCGGAAGCTGTGACTCCTGACCAGATGATCTAATGCGATGAAGTAAAATCTGCACAGGTGGATTCAGGGCATACGATAATCCTACACACCAATTTTGCTCAAAATCTGAGACATCAGGGTGCATCAGGGCCCTGGTCGATCTGTCGTGGAATGCCCCTGATGCAATTAATCGATGAAGCTACATTAGCAACGTCTGGTTCAACATGAAATATTGTTGCTACAAGCTCTGCTTACACTGTCAGTTGATTAGGTGCACACACATGTAACTTGAGTCCTCAGAAATTTATCCGTGCCTTTTCGTGTTACGGGACGCTACCCACCCCCGTGTCAATTGCGCAGTTTACATGGTCGCGGTAATTCGAATTTCCACCTTAAACAGCCCGGCGTTGTATTTTCCGTCCCATGAAAAACCTTGTGAAGCGATCAGTAAATTATAATGCAGTGCGGGCTGAAATTTTTCCTAGGAAGGATTTAGGTAATTTGAACGGATTTCGTTTGGATATACAGTTGCAAATGTAAGACATCTCCGTGTCGCATTTTCTATAATTGTTTCTCTATCACCTACTTCCTTATAGACAAGGAAAATGATTGGGGGAGGGTGAAGTTCAAGTCCTAGTGAGAGATCATCAATGATTTATCGCTACCGAAGGCACGGGTCATCGCAATGCTCACGTGAATTGGTGCTTGGGCTGAATTGGAAGTGGTGTGAGCATTATACTTTGAAGGGCATCCCCATAGTCAGAAATAAAGCAAAAAGCAATTGTATTTAAACTTTGAAAGTCGTCCTATTAGCCAAAAGTAAAGCAATAATTGATCAATGAAAACTGTGGTGATTGTTCAGGATGTCTGGGTTCGAAGCTAATAATCAGTTATGAGAGATACCTATTGGTGGTTTTGAGGTTCCTGAAGTGAAAGACAAAATTGTTCTTCATTAGAACTGTATTTATGTTGACGGTACCATATTTACAAGTTGCAAAACATTTTGATCAACCGCCCATGTTTGCAACAATACAGTTTATGACTGATGTTGGACCAGGAAGGATGTGACTGTAAAATTTGTGTTTAATGGCGGTAGTATCTACAGATATTGATCTGTAGACTGGCATGTTTGGTCATTATCAGGGTTTGAAAAACAAATGTTAAAGTTCACATTTATCCACTGCAAGTGCATATTTTGTTATTGACAAACAATAACTTCTACTGCGGTTTGTTCCTACATGTGGAACACACTACATGCACAAACTACAACAAATTCCTACATCCTACATGTGGAATATTGTATATTTCATAAAAAGTAGCTTTTGATGAGGTAATATCTAATGATAAATAATGATACATTTAATTAAAACAAAGTAGCATAGCCTAGCGTAGCCTGGCTGGTACATTCACATATTAGGTTCCTAACCGGATTTTTAGATGAATGTTGTGTTTATTAACATACTTAAAAGGACTGATCAATTTCATTGGAAATGCTTCCATTGCAGCTGGCGAGCAGCAAATTCCATCATTGTTTGATCATGTCAAGCGATGCTGGAGTGCGTCATGCGTAGCCAAAATTAATTCATATTGAAAGAAGGCTTTGGGTGGGGTAATACATACTTTAGAATATTAAAACTTTCAGAAAAAATACGTAAAACCAAAACCTAGCCTAGCCTAGCGTAATGTAATATGATGCAATATAACAACCTAACCTAGGCTAACATGGCGTCCGAATGTGTCTTAGGCTGCCTTCCCCTGCGCATATATCGATATAGCTTGAACAAACGTGATTCTGGATGTTCTTGGGTATCTTCAAGACCATGTAATAGTGTCTTAGGCAGCCTTAAACACGTACGGCAAGTTAGCGTCATATTCGTATTAACATTCAGCGACGAGTTAGCCAGAGACGTATTCGTCTTCGCGGTCAGCAACGGTTTAAAAAAAGAAAAAAGTCAGAATTCTTGCTCGGGTGGCTTTATGAACCAGTGCCTATTCCTACGCAGAGCCTGCTGCGTGAACCGTGACCCCATCACCCGATCCTTGAATCGCGGTTCAACGGCTGAAATTATGTTCGTTCGAATCAATTGACACAAATGCTTCTGCCTGTACTGATCACGCTAGGAGCAACTACATAGGTCTCATAGACCACTTTAACGGTCAGGGTCCAATTCAAGGCCAACCAATTTCTTCGGTCACCTCGCATTTTTTTGTCGTTTTCGCCCGAACCTTGCCGAAATATGACATCAGGTGATATCTCGTGTTGAACCCGAGAGTAGCATTTCAAACTGGGATATGTCAAGGTCAAACCTCAAGGTCAAAGGTTAGCTTGAGTTATTCGATGGCCTCGCGTTCGATTGCTGTTGCTTCAACTTCCATAAAGTATGTGTCATTCGACGTGCCGCAAGGTGCTCTAGCAGACTGTATAGAATCAAATTATTGTAAAGGTCATCATAGGAAATTAAACGCACTTCTTCGGTCGCCTCGCATATCTTCGTTTTCGCCCGAAGCTACCCAAATTTGGTATCAGGCGACAACCCGTGGTCATCCTTTGAGTGACATTTCAAACCGGGACGTGTCAAGGTCAAACCTCAAGGTCGAAGGTTAGATTGATCTCTTCGATAGCCTCGAGTCTTGCCGCTATGACTTCAATTTGCAAGAACAAAATTAATGTCATTCGACGTGGCTTGTCATGCGGTATCCCAAAGTTGAGCAATCAAGTTATTGTTCAAGGTCAAAGGTCAAGCTGATCCTCCGGTGGCCTCGTATTTTTTTTCGTTTTCGCCCAAGCCTACCCAGATCCACTATCAAGGGATAGCCCGTGGTGAATCCTCGAATAATATTTCAAACCGCAACATGTGAATGTCAACCCTCAAGCTCGAAGGTTAGTTTGCATTTGTTTCGAAGTCCTCACGCTTCGTCGCTTTGGCTTCAATTTGCATCAAGTGGGTGTCATTCGACGTGCCGCGTCGCATGGTATCAGAAATTTGATGAATCGAAATAATTTTGAAGGGCTCGAAGGTTCGGTGTATGTGCAATGATTCACTGTAATATTTTAATAGGAGGAGCAAATCTCTTTTTGTTTGCAGCTATTGTGAGAGAGGTAATGATATCCTATTTGACTAATAGCTCCCCAAGAGTTCCGTCATAACCTGCTCGAACGACGTCTTATTGCTTCTTTAACCCCCCCCAGAATTCGCCATTTTCCCCCCTTCGTTCGTTTGGGGGAGTCCCCCCCCCCCGAAAATTCAAAAACCTTAAAAAAAAAAAAAACAAACAAAAAAAAAATTAAAGATAAAGCCCGAACTCGCAATTTAATATAATCTTCCCCTCCTAATTAAAAAATTTACCCTCCCGAAAAAAAAAAAAAAAAAAATATATTTTTGGTTTTTTTTTTTAAAAAAAACCTACATTATAAAAAAAAAACAAAAATAATATAAAAAAAACCGCCAAAAAAATTTTTTTATATACCTTTAAAAAAAAAAAAAAAAAAAAAAAAAATTAGACCAAAAAAATATTATAAAAAAAAAAAAAAAAAAAAAGAACCAAAAAAATTTTTAATTCGAGTTAAAGTTGCCGTCGGTAAAAAGAAAAATAAAAAAAAGAATTATAAAAAAAAAATTAATTTACACCGCCACATTGCTATTCCGAGACATACGCATGCACAAACGTTGTTTAACGAGCCGTCTACTTTCTCTTATTGTTCAACGGAAGTTGTCAAATATGCAAGAGAAGCTACACGTAAATGCCAAAGATCTTATAACCAGCCGGAGCTCATAACCGCAAGAGAACAATGTTGTAATCAGGGATGGATCCAAGAATTGTCGTTTGGGAGGCACTTGTCTGAAGGGGTGCCATTTCTTTGTAGGGGAACCACTGCGAAAGTACCCGGAGGTACGCCTTTTCTCTCGGAAGGGCGCCTCTAGCTGAAAACTTCGAGGGTGTGGGGAGGGTGTGCACTCGGTCCTTCCCGGAGGGGAGTGTTTCCTTCCAAGGGGGTGCCTCTGGTTGAAAATTCGATGGGTGCACTCGAACCTTCTCGGGAGGGCGCCTTTTCTCGACCGGAGGGACGCCATTTTCTATGGGGGCACATGCCCCCAGTGCCACCCCTCCCTCTGTATCTGTCCCTGGTAATTGCATCGATGTGTTCCCACAAAATAGAAAAGCATGGAAATGTTCATATAAGTCCATATTTAGTACAACAAAACCCATCGTCCAATATTTTCCGTTTTCCTGTTACACGAGGGTAACGTCATAATTACAGCATTGCTCTATGGTGATAGCGAAATGGGGCCCAGAACATACCGCATAAAGTTACACAGGCAGTGATAATCATTGGAACTTGCCAATTTTGGTGGAACTTTTGCTCCAAAAATTTCAGATGTATCAACGGCAAATCTGAAAACCAGACCTTGAAAATGAAGTGGTTGAAAATCGGGGATTTTGTGGGAGGGTGGAGGGAGCTTATCCTCTCTATCCGCCCAAACTTCTCGCGCCCCGGTTTGTCCCCCTCCTAATTTCAAACCCGTGGTTACACCCATGCGGGGAATCCCTAGAGGGTGTTAAGCAATATGAAAATGTAATTTATCAGCAATGGCAATGCTAGTAAAATATAATGCTATTTGATGATTCGCACTGATACTATCTCTGATCTATCTACGATGGTAGCACTATGATAGGTAATCTCTTATAGCCTGGAACACGGTAGTTGTGCACCACTGAAACATATTTCCATGCATTTTCTTGTATTGTACAAACAATTCGACAAAATGCATGCAGCAGACAGTCACGTTCGTCACCGATGTCCCACACCATTATGAGTGACGCGAATAGTGAAGCACAATTGTATTCAACAATCCAACAAACTATCAATCGCAACAATTGGCGCATCTTACAGATGTTTCGCATCTTCGTCCACGGTATCCAACACGCACGTGACCTACAGCACGTGACAACCGAGCCGGTCAACTTCAACTCGAGTCATACCTTGTCCATCTCAAGAGCTTGCCAACCTGCGCGATACCATCTTAAGAGCCTGCCAACCTGCGCGATACCATCTTAAGAGCCTGCCAACCTGCGCGATAATGCGCGTCTGGAACAGTTGGCAATAGCGCATGACGAACATACACCTGGCGTCTCCAATCTGCTGTCATGACAATCTACCTCTGTGCAGCAAGACCACCAATGCATCAACCCATGAAGGCAGACCGGGGTGGATCCAGGAATTGTCATGGAAGGGAGGCCAGTTGTTCTGAGGGGAGCAATTTCTTCGGAGGGGCACCACTGCCAAAGTACCTGAAGGGACCTTCGGCTGAAAATCCGTTGAGTGTGGGGGGAGGGGCTGCACTTGAGCAGCTGAAGGGGTGCCTTTTCTTCCCCGTAGAGCGCTTTGTCCTTCCAATGGGTGCCTATTCCTCTCCTAGGGGCGGCCCTGGCGTGAAAATCTGTTGAGCGGGGGGGGGGGGGGAGGGGCGGGGGCACACGAACATTCCAGATGGGCGCTACCTTCCATTGGGGCACATTCCCCCATTGTCCTCCCTGTATTCGCCCCTGTAAGCAGATAAGCATAGCATGCAGTTTGTATCAACGCTGACGACTGCGTAGCCCAACACACGAGGAACAGCTTGAGAAGCAATGAGACATCTCGTTTCGTCAGTTGATCCGTTTGCCTGTGAATGGGTGGGCTTCCTACAGTGCGCAAATCCCGGCGAAGGCCCATAGTTGGTGGCAAGCGACAGGCGCGAACCGCATCCGCCACCAGAAGCAGCACTCACGCGCATGCAGACCGCGTCCGCACTCGCCAGATGTCGTTGCACACACCTATATCACAACGTCAGCCCAAAGGCTCGGTTAAAGTTGGCCCTGACCTGGGCTCGAACTCACTACGACCCGGAAACCGCAACAGCTGCATTGACATTAGACCAGCGAACCACACCTATGACATTGCTGAGACATTGGCACCTAAAAATCGAACGCACGCCCACAATTTTTGCCAAACGTTTGGCTGCGAATGATGTCTAGACCCTCATAGAACAGGTAAAATATATCAGGGAAAATCCTATTGTTAATGATCTGTTGCAAAATATATCCAACAATGTAAGGAATAGCTTAATGCAAGAAGTTCATTGCAGATAAGGTGCGAAGATCAAGAGGCCGCGAAGACGTCCTTACTCCGCCTCAACGATGACGTCACGCCCGACGAACAATTGGTTGCAGCAGTGACGGAGATGACTGGTGACGTCACACCCGACCTCTGATTGGCTGTAGCGGTGGAGGTCGTCGACTGGTGAACTCCTCGCTGATTGGCCGCGCCGGGAGTGGATCTAGATGAAGTTGTGCCGTATATGCAAGTGTTCTGGAAAGCATCAGCTGGTGTCATTGCACGCGACTGTCAGATGCCCTGCTCCTTTCGGCAAGAGTACCTATTTGTAGAAAGGTTTCTATATAGGTCACGTGTTGTCCAGGATAATGACCTCGCGTCACGACAACCAGTTCGGCTGTTCAAAGATATTGTCGATTGTCCTCTGCACGGTATATTGTGCAGCAGGTTTTAGCAATTGAACAGTAACACTCAAACTCCAGTGCACACGTAAAATGTTCCACGACAACGAACGACCGTGATATTTCCTAGTGTTGAATTTTAAGGCCGAAATCAGTTATTAATTTAGAACGCGCGACCGCCAGCGTTACAGACCCGCGTCGCTTGGCTGCTCAAAGAAGACTGACTGTCGGGGGTGGTTCGTGAGGTTCGGCGGCTACCGGCACCTGAATCTCCGTCGCAGACGGCGGCCGTCGGCCTAGTAAAAGCGCTGAGCTAGGTTTCCGGCCGCGACTCGGCAGAAGCGACGGCCGGCCGGATGGAAAGGTACTGACAATTACGGGGGCGGTAAGTCGGATGGCTTTACGGAATTACAGCATTTACAATTACTGGACAGCCAAAAGTGCAATTTTATGGAAACTCTGTTACATAATATACAAACTATGGGATTGCATTGACTGTTTGCTACACCATGCAAACAATGCACATTACATTTACAAAAATAGCATACAAGGAGGCACAGCCAAGGGGGAGGCGGGAAGCCCAGCCCTTCATTCCCTTATGAGACGAAAACGCACGAGATCAAACAAGACATCTTAGGATTTTTACCACGCAACACCAGATAACAATTATTTACAAAAGCGTTCTCTGTTTCACGACATGTTTTTTGGTCGCCCCTTAAGAAGATTCTGGCTGCGCCACCGATGGTACATGGTGTTGCTACTCAGGGGCGTTGCCACGGGGGGGGGGGCAGAGGGGCAGTCGCTCCCCCCTCCCCGCCGTGAAACTTCCCCCTGGAATTTGAGGAGGCCCCTATTCGGAAACCCATAGGAAAAACAGGTAAGCAAGGAGGCTGACGGGACAGAAGATCATGCTGTCAAGGAGACCCCAAGACTGGCAACGAGGCCCCCGGGAAATCTAATCAAATCCCTATAAGAGACTTACGACAAAGATTGGGAGGAGCCCCCCTCCCCCTAGGACGAAAAGGATGCCACCGAGATTATTAGCAATGCTAATAAGATACGATGAACTAATGAAATTTAATTAATCGACCTAAAAAGGAAGAAGTTAGAAAAGGAATAAGCGTGGGTGAATGAAATGACGATTCTGCGAACTAGGCATGCATTCAAGTAATAACAATCACATTAATATATGTCAATCAAGAATATATGCCAATCAATATGATTTGGAACAGCCTATTTAGTTCTAGAAGTGCTTGAAGCCTGGCCAACGATGACCTAACTGACGACCTGGTGACGACCTGGTGACGACCTGGTGATGACCTAGTGACGACCTGGTGACGACGTGGTCACGACTGGATGGTGCCCAGCCGATGACCTGATTTTGATCTGAAGATGACCAGATGGAAGTGATGACGTGACGGGGATAACCGGAGGACGACCTGACGACCTGGGGCGATAGTCTGATAATGTCGACCTGACGATAACCTGATGGGAGGCAGAGCTAACGATGACCTCATGAAGAAGAACCTTGGATTATTTTACGACGCATTCGACTGTTATGTCATACAGCGTCGTCAGCTTCTCGCGCGGATCGATCGCGGGTAGACTCGGTAACCTGGCCGGTTGTGGGATTCGAACCCACGATCTTCCGATCAAGTCGAACCGAAACTCCCTACCGACTGAGAGCTACGGCGGCCCGACCTGACGAGGGTCAGGACCTGATGACCTGGTGCGGGTGGTGACCGACGCTTACCACACATGTAGCGGGGGCAACACTCGTTGTCCACGAACTTCGGCTGGCAGTTTCCCGGAGGCGGCGGCGGACACTGCTTCTTCCAGCACAGCACTTCGCCTTTGTAGCAGAAGCAGAAGTCGCACGGGTTCGTCCGCTCAATCTGCGAAGGAACCAGCTGTCAAAGGTCAGGTCATAAAAGGGAAAATATATTTACCTATGATATTACTTATTACTTACCAGCCTCTTATATTGCATTTACTTATTAAATTACTTAACTTGTTTGCACAGTACGAACTGCTAATTATCAAACGGGACAAGTGAGTCAATGAACAATTTTCGTAAAGCAGAACATATTCCATGCCAGGCACAACGCATTGCGGGCTGACGAAAAAGGACACGAATTGTTATCGATCATTGAAACTGAGAGCAACATGTGCAGAAGTGTAACAACATCTGCAGGAGCATCACTCGCAAAAGAAGTCAAATCACCGAGGAAGGAAGCTCACTAAGTGCTTCTTTGCTGTATGCCACTGTTTGGGTTACGCGACAGACACCATGTTCATGCGGCCTTTGCAAATATACGTACGATGCTGCACCAAAAATGTGATGAAGGGTAGTCAAGTATCTGCCTATTTGCCTGTAGCATGCGTTTTTTTAGACATGATTGACTGTTCATTAATGTGTCAAAAACTCCGCCAGTTTGAGCACAAAATGTCGCCGAGTGTTGCAAACAAACCCAAAGTGCCGCGATAAAAATATGGACAATGATAGTACATCAGGTGCACATCAGCAGACATGTATCGAACTTGCCAATCTCCGCAGAGCGTGGGTTTTTACAAACCGGGCAATGTGTAGCCGTGTAGGCAGTAAGCTGGTCAGATGTCTTGCATGTTAGCTTGAAGTAGTGTCATCAATGAAACGATTAATCGCAGCGCTGGAAATTCCGAAAATCCCTAAGAAACCAACTTGATATGAGAAACAGTGGCATTTACTATAATATAACTGGATGGAATTTTTCGAAATACGCTGAAAATGCATGCTCATGTACCTGTTTACAGCATGACGTCTAGTTCTCCCTGCCGGCCGCAACGCGGCGCTAGTAGTCCTCGCTTGTCGGGTAACGGGATTAGCTTCAGTTCAGCTATGGTTAAACAGGGTTTCTCTGCCATGTTTTGGACCGAAGGATCGGACAAATTGAGATTGCACCTTTTTTCTTTTTTTTTTTTTTTTTTTTTTTTTTTTTAAGGGGGGAGGGTGAGGGGGGGGAGCAATTGAGATTGCACCACATGTCTGCATGTCTGTCATTGAATCTGTTACTCCCGTCCAAAAAGAGTCAAATTCCCACATGGGCTGGTCGGTGGTAAATGACTTTAATTACGCCATCGTACTGGAAGAGCTTTAAAAAAAAATAGTGAAGAGGGCTGAGCAACGTACATGTTTTTAACCTAGAAAAGCATTAGGGCTAGCGAATTTGGTGCCATATCGAAGTCGGAAGTTATTGGGATGATCAGCATCGGATCGACATAGGGGTCGTTCACCCCACCCTCTCTTCCTCCAAGAACGATAAGAACCATCACCTATGTGTCATTCGTCTTCAGCAGAAATCCTGGTAAAGACGAGTATTGATATTATCTACAACTACTCCACAAATAATTACCATTTGCTATCGGTGGACAGCCATGCTGCTGGTCCGCGAACAAACCATAGATTCAGCACATGAAACGACGAGCTGTCTTTAACAAGTCACAGTCCAAGAGCCGGATAGCTGGTGCTTGTCTTTGATAGCCTGTGGAGGATGATTCACTCACGAGACGTGTGAAATTGAACATTAAGCCCACGTCGTACTGCGATATATCACGCGGCCCGAGAAGTCATTCACCTTCCCATCAACTTTAGTCCATTCAACTGCCGCTGACCCTCCGAAGCAAACTCTCTGGTTCGCTCGGGAAGGCAAAGGGATGCCGAGCATCTCGCCTGGAGGCAGACCGGCTCACTTCGTCCCTTGATAGTTCACAGTGTGAGGAGGTAAACAGCGTGTGGCTGGCAGGCAGAGCGTTCTCTCGGCCGACCCGGTTCACATGGTCAGAGCCGCGTCCGGCCCGGCTGTCGACCTGGCGCGGCCACTGTACGCCGGGCGGCAGGTTCGGCCGGGGCCCGGCGCAGGTCACAGGTCACGAGGTGAGACGGCTGCCGGGGCCCGACGAGGTCACAGGTCACAGGTCACGAGGTGAGACGGCTGCTCGGCGGCGGACTGGACCAGGTCACTGGGCTGTGGTGGCGCCGTGCAGGTGGTGCGGGAGGGGATGGTGGGCGGCCTCGCTGTGGCTGCCAGATGCCGGCACGGTCGGAACGCCACACCCGTGGTGGCCGTATAGCCGTGAAAGTTTGCACGCTCCTGGGAATTGGTGGCAGAACGTGGTCACAGCTGGGCCGATTAACTCCAGATGGACACACCCACCCAGTTTGTGGCAGTGGCTTGCAGCAGCGCCCGTTCAGGATTTCAGCCTTTTCGACCTGGGTTATCAACCTCAATGGGTCAACGGATGTACATAATTGCCGGCTGTCTCCTCCAGCATCGTCTCCCATTCTCCCTCAACCAAGCAGCTTCACCCAAGATGTGTTCTTTTTCATGTTCCTACGCCCCTAGGCGACTGTGCATAGCTTGGTTCAAAGGTCTAGACTTGCGTTCGGATCATTCGCTGATAACAAAGGTCGGAAACTAGCCCCACTTCAGACTTTTCCAGACCTTCGTATATCGCAATAAGCGTTACAATCCCCACATAATTTTCGCATATGCCGGTCTGTGTTTTTTCCACTACGGGTCTAAGTCTGTGTGTATGTGTGGCTCAATGGTCATATGACCTGACATCGCCCCCCCGGGTGGAAGGGGAAGGGCGATGTCGGCGTCGCAAGATCGGTTCCACTTGTCTCCAAAACACTTCTCGGCTTCGGCAGACACACCACCTGGAGAACCCCGACAGGCATCGCTTTGGTGGTATTGCGCCTAAAAAGAGCCACCCTGCACTTTGGGTCGGGTGGCATGCAACATTTTTGTGAAAATAAACAACAAAGCGACCCATATGAGTGATCCACAACGTGCGGGCCTGTCCATCCACCTCCACAACCTACCACCGACCAAGACCCTACCTGGTATCAGTCCACAACGAACTACCACCGACCAAGACCCCACCTGGTGTCAGTTCACAACACCATCGCAGACCAGCGTCCGGCTATTTCCCCTGACAGCCCACTGACGTGGACATTGGCACCGCAGAATAAGCCGAGACTGGCAACCGCCGCCTGGAAATCCACGGCCAATCAGCGATTTTCACACAGGAACTGGCGACATTTGACAGTCGTGGACCAGAACTAGAGTTGATCCAGCCAAACTCTCGGTTGAATTAGTCCCACGCTAAACAATCGACCGCATCCGGCCGTTAATCATGTGGCCGGGGGAGAGGGGGGGGGTCTCGTCCGGCGACCGACGCGGGGCATGTGGTAAAAACGCCGACGGCCGGCACACTGTGGTGGCCGTCACCGAGCCACATCCGCCGGAGCTGGCTCCCGCAGACGGAGCTAGCTCCTGCAGACGGAGCTGGCTCCCTCAGACGGAACTGGCTCCCGTAGACAGAGCTAGCTCCTGCAGACGGAGCTGGCTCCTGCAGACGGAGCTGGCTCCCACAGACGGAGCTGGCTCCCACAGACGGAGCTGGCTCCCACAGACGGAGCTGGCTCCCACAGACGGAGCTGGCTCCCTCAGATAGAGCTGGCTCCCACAGACGGAGCTGGCTCTTACAGACAGGACTAGCTCCCGGAGCTGGCTCCCGCTAACTGAGCCGGCTCTCCACAGGGATGAGGAGCAGGCCTGACCGATGGGAGTGTCATACAACAACGTGAAAAACGGACCCCCAGCCCGACCAGCTCTCCACACGGGTGAAGAGCAGGCCAGACAGATGGAAGTTCCATACAACAGCGTGAAAACGGAGCATCCGGCCGAATCGACGTTAAGGAAACTGCACGTGAGTGACTCGCGTTGTAGGTGCGAACTCATCGCCATATCATCCGTCAGGCCTGCCGTACCACTTCCGTTCCTTGTGCTCTCTGTCCTCGTCTCTTCGTCGCGCGTGACCTGCTGCTGGCAGCAGCTGTGCGGAGGCAGCCTTACTCGCATTCAAATAAGTCGGACATTCAGCAATGCGTGTGTCTACGTTGAGGTCTTCCTCAGGCTGGCAGTTAATTTGATGTGTTCGGGAGCACGTATGTTGTGCTACCTTGGTAGTGTTTTTGATAAATCCGCAGCATGGATGAAGAATGTCAGCAGCAAAACCTCCTGTTGCTAGCAACGGCAACGGCAACTTTCCCTAACTTTGCATTGCTTGGGGAAATTTGGAACATCAACTTTTTTTGGATATGCAACATAGAATTTAATAACTACAGCCTGATCTTCGGTGGTTATCCTTCGAACATGATCTACACCTTGTAAACAGCTACGAGCGATTTCCAGGGGTCGTTTGAACATTTCTATAAAATACTTGCAGCAATTTGTTCTCACGACGCAAGCTGTTTTGGAGAACGTGCAGTTCCTGCATGTTATATCTCTGATATGCTATCATTACCCTATTTCCATGGACATGGGTAGTGTTAGAAAAAACGTAATGCTTTCAAGTTTTTTTGTGTGTTCTTATTTAGCACCATTGGTACGCTGTAATTCCGGAAGTCTTGCCAGATCCAAATTAGTCTGAAAGCCGTACTGTAGATATCTGTCAGTTTTGTTTATACGTCCAGTAGCAACAGGAAAAGGGGCGACAATCGAATCATAAGCCCGCATCTTTTATACGTATTAAACTTAAACATTGCGTGTAAAGAAAATATACGACCTTCAATATACCAGGAGGTGCTGAGTTGACATCAAAAGTAACGATAAAGATTATACTTTATTGCTCAACGTTTCGGCCAGGGGTCATCGTCACTCCTGACGATGACCCCTGGCCGAAACGTTGAGCAATAAAGTATAATCTATATCGTTACTTTTGATGTAAATTCAGCACCTCCTGGCATATTGAAGGTCGTATATTTTCTTTACACGCAATGTCTAAAACCCAGGAGCATCTAAGAGCCATTCTTCGTTGTATTAAACAATATTTAATTTAAAGTAATTTGGGATCTTGGTGGGACCGGAATATTGCATTTCACTTCGTTCGACGCACAAACTAGCACACATGCTGTCCGCATGCCATTTGGTGCAGTGAGCCATCCGGAAATGTCACTCTCGGAGGTGGATGCACCAGTTACCACCGGGACCTGCTCCGGAAATGTCACTCTCGGAGGTGGATGCACCAGTTACCACCGGGACCTGCTCCGGAAATGTCACTCTCGGAGGCGGATGCACCAGTTACCACCGGGACGTGTTCCGCTGCGGCCGCCGACGCCGGCTGCTGCCGACCTCACTGCCACGCTTAATTGGCCGACATAAGGTCACCGCCCTGCTGGATCACTTGACGCGAGCTGGCGTCAGTAATGGGAATGACTTGCTGGCTGTTCCGGGCTGGTTGTTGTCCCACTTTCAGTCACGGGCGTAACGAAGCTATGATGGGGTCGTCGGGATTGATAGCAAACCGAAAACAGTAAGCGCTAATTTAATTATAATGAGGGGAGGGGAGGGTGTATGTTTTCCATTACAGAAAACGAGGTCAAGGAGTGAGCCACATCACGCTTCGCTCAAAAGTTTATGAAAATTATATTCGCCACCCCGTGGAGAGAAAACCTGCCAGTCACAGGTGCTGCCCTTCTTTGACAGCCGACGTCAGACCTCATCCACAAGCAGTTGAATTCGATTGGACGCATTCTCTCGAGCCGCGTGAACAGCAGCGCTTCGTTCTCGGGAGAGACGCCCTGACATCGAGAGTGCTCGTCATCAAGAGTCACGTTCCCCGGGCAGAGTTCCGAGCACCGGCAGCTGGAGTTCATCGTCCGACATGTCGGCGTTGACCGCGACTCTCTCACGGACCGTTTCCCAGGCGGGCGCACGTGCTCTGCGGTGTCGGCGGGAAACTCCGCGCCTCTGACGTTACCTTTATTGACGTGTTCAGTGAGTGATGACATAGTTGTCAGGCTCATGACCCGCACTGATTCTACATTTGGCTTGCCAGTAGATATGCGCGATGTTGCCGCGCGGGTTGGTCGAAATGTCTGCCCAGTTGAAACGTCTGTCAAGCATGTGTGTGAACTAATCTGCGATCACGGCTCAAATTATGTTCAAGTTTTTGCATGCTCAATCGTATGTATTAAATGGACACTCCCAGGCTACTGATAGGACTATCTGTGGCGGCTCGAAGTTAGGACTTCACTTGGGCTATTTCCCCCCGCCTCTCACCGCAAACCAACTTCCATCACCCCGGCGAAGCTGAGTAAAAAGAACAGTTTCAAAAAACGTCGTACATTTTATCATGAAACGGTTGTACAATTAACTTCCTGGCACAAAGCAATCGAATCCCCTCCCCCATTGCAATTCAATTAACGCTTTCTGTTCTCAGTTTGCTATCAATCCTGACGACCCCATCATAGCTTCGCTACGTCCGCGACTCAAAGTGGGACGAAACCCATCCCGGGACAGCCAGCAAGTCATGTCCGTTACTGACATGACATGACATGACATGACATGATCGCGCCAGGTGATCAAACAGGACGCTGACCTTATGTCAGTTAATTTGCTTTTAAATTCCATGAAGCCATTGTTGCATGTTCGTTTCCCAGGATGTATGATCTCCTCCCAGGAAGCAGGGCTCGAGCTCTAGGTGAATTATTTAAGCCCTAACAATGCTAGCTGTAATGCATTCACAACACTTTGGAAGTACTGGCCCGCAGGGTGCCATATCAAACAATGTAATTATTCGAGGGAACTCGACCGATCGTTCCATTAAATTTTCAGTATGCGCATTAAGAGATCGGAAAATCAACGCAACTCAATTTCGCACCCGGAAACGTCCACACCGAGGATAGGCCACTGGACTGCAGACATGGCGTGTGACATGTAGTACCTATGAATACGATACGCACGCCATATTAGTGGGAATTTGAGGGCATATTTTGCATCGCATTAACTAAAATGTCTTCGATACCTACATTCTTCACGCAATCGTAGATATAAATATTAACCGATGTACCGTTCGTTATTATGGCGTAGCGGCGGATGCAGAAATTTTGATCGAAGGGGTAGTGTTGTTCTGGAGGGCGACATGTCTCCGGAGTTATCGGCCTTTTCCACTCTGTGGGTGACATTGGTTGAAAAACTCGTTGAGTGGGGGATGGGGAGGAAAGTGCACCCGAGCGTTCTGGAGGATCGCTACATCTCCATCGGGGGGAGGGGTGGCACATGCCCTCAATCGCCCCTGGATCCCCCAATGTTATCGCGCGCATCCATATGGTGCAGCCATCACATTCCAACAGTTCCCTAACGCTTGTTTGCGAGGAAAATGTGGCTGTCTTTCACAAATCGCTGGTAATGCTCGTTGACTCGTATATTAATGTTCCCTGCCGACGTCGGTTTTGTTCGGTGGAGTTGTAATTGGCGCCGGCGAAGATTTGTTGTCACTCAGACGACAAATTCAGATTCATCGAGGCCTGGGAATTATGATGTCGGTGGTAAAGCGACGAGACGGATTTTGAATCAGGAGGGAAGAGACTCTTAAGTCAATTTTGTTTTGTGCAAGGCCACGAGGATAGTATGGAATTTCTGAAATCGGACGACCTTCCCCGGAAGAAGAGGCCACGTTTTAGCTGCCGACAACATTGATTTATGCTACAAAACTTGCTCCATGATTGTTCGCGAGGAACCTATGTCAGCATGCATTGATCTCCGTGTATGTACCTATCACTGCCAAGCATGAAAGAACACAATTCGCTGAAAACGACCTAGAACAAGAAATCTGACCTACTATGATCCCATGCAATTTGTATTTTCTGTCCCATACCGGCATAGGGATGATGTAAAACACTTTTGAATATCGGATGCAGACGATTCAGTTCTACATTCTGCCACTATCGGCGAGAGAAATTAGCAGCACGCACTTAGATCCAGCAGCCCGTATCGGGGTCGGCTGAACGGCCTATGGGGAGGCAAATTGTTCCAATGGATCAAAATTAATTGCCACGGTGTCAGAAGAAAACGCTCGTGAAACATAAAATGCAACCAGCATGATGACGACTTGAACCCCAGTGTTGCTACATGGAGATTGAACTGCAATCTAGAAGTGTTGACTTTAGACCACTGTTTCCATATAGCTTGCATGGTGGTGTGAAATGGTGGTTCTAGAATTGTCGGAAATCGCGGACATTGTCATCAAATTTGGCCTTGTGAGCTGCCTGCGGTGGTGTGCCACTGACCATCTCTCCGGAGTTGTAGACGATCCTGCTCAGCAGACAGGTGGGCGGCCGGTCGCCCACGGCCGGCCGGAACTGTGGCGCCCTCTCCAGACGACGGCCGGCGGCGGCGCAGTCTGCGGCAGACGCGGCGCACCCGGTCAGTGACTGCAGGCGCGCGCGCGGCCATCGCGGCGCGGTTCCGGCGGCCGCCCCGGCTCAGCGGTCAGCTGCCGGCCGGGCTCGCCGGCGGCTAGGGAAGTGCCGTCGGCTCGTGGTAGGTAATTCCGGACCGGTGCGTCCGGTTGGGTGGAACGGCAGCCGCGTCTCAGACACTGGACAGAGATCTGGGATGGGGTGAGGGGCACGTGTAGCGGAAAAGCTTGCGATGTTTTGCGGTTGTGCAACTCGCCAGACATGGCAAAAACACGTACAGGTTGCCGGTCCCTCTTGATTGTGACATTCACCTCGGCGCAGGCAACATTCACCGTCCGCATGGCCGTTATTACCATGGCTATTGCCGTCAGAGGTCAATCGCGCTGATTGGCCATAGCTGGCGAAAGTTATCAAGCAGCAACAGGGATTTCGACTCGTTACCTTGCGTCTGATAGAGTTGGCGCCATTCTACCAGGTGCTGGCGGGTGAAGTATCAGGAATGTGGGCGGCGAGCCTCGCTCACGACTCTACTCAGGAAAGCAGCTGGGAGTTTCGGTGGCCTATTTCGGGCAGAAGTTCAGCCGAAAGTCTGGGCTCAAAATAAAAGACTGTGATAATGTAACCGCATTACAAGTACCGAGCGTCAGCTACAGTGGTATGCCCACCCACTGTGTAAGCCGACCACCACCCATCCACTTCAACTGAGAGCCTACAGCGAACATTTCCCCTTGTCTCAGCTCCCCGTCAGCTCAGTTCGGCGCGCGGGGGGGGGGGCGTGACGGAGAAACGCCGCGCCGACCGTCATCGGGGGCGGAGCAGAGAAATCCCACCAGACATGAGTGCGATAGTTCACCCAGGTGTGGTCCGCGTGTGTCGGGGAAAACAGCGCCCAGGTCGCCCTCGGCGCCTTTGATGTCGGCAGACGTGTTAGGAGAAAAGGCACCCAGGTCGCCCTCGGCGTCTTTGATGTCGGCAGAAGTGTCTGAAAAAATGGCGCCCAGGTCGCTCCTGGCGCCTTTGATGTCGGCAGAAGTGTCGAGATAAAAGGCACCCAGGTCGCCCTCGGCGCCTTTGATGTCGGCAGACGTGTCCGGGGGAACGGTCGGCGTTTATTGGTAGCCCGGCAGACGTGTCCGGGGGAACGGTCGGCGTTTATTGGTAGCCCGGCTCGTCCGGAGGGCTGGTGTGCGTTCTAGGCCACCTGGACGGCAAGGAATCTTCAACATTCTGCTATGTCTCGTCCAAAAGATTCTATTCAGTTAGCTTTTCGAGGTCGTCGGATCAAGAATCTGTCGGGCACGCCATAGACTGCATCACGGACGGGCAGAACGCTTTGAGGGTACTTGATCGGTGGTTGCGATAGTTGCGCTTTGGTTTTTATAATGCAGGAATGCGTCGCTGTTGAAAATCTGTTTTAAGCGTCGTATATTCCGTGTAAATATATATGTATATATATATACATATATATATATATATATATATATATATATATGTATATATATATATATATGCATATATAAATATATATATGTATATATATATATATATATATATATATATATATATATATATATATATATATATGTGTGTGTGTGTGTGTTTGTGTATGTGTAATATGAAGCACAAACACTCAAACTGAGGCACGGGCAGAATGTAACTGACACTCCCAACGCGTGAATGGAGAGTGTAGTCGAGAGTGGAGAGTGCAGACGGCCGTCCAGTGCATTACATTGTCGCCCCGGTGACCTCGAACGCCCGCTTGGTGTCGGTAGCCAGCACGGTGGTCGGAGCGGGTGCCTCAGCTGGCTGGTGATCAGCTGCAGAACAACTCTCCCGCCGAATTAGCGGGAATCTGGTCTGGCAGCGAGATAGAAAGGGAGATATCACCTCCATCAAAGTCATTGATGTGAAAGTACATAAATATTCCCCTCACAATGCCTACCAGTTATAATTTGAACACAAAAATGATGAGCGAGATTTCCCCGCACTTTCAGATGCCTTCTTGCAAGGATGCCATGTGAGGACGTCGTCTTGTGAAGCTATCAAGTGAGGAAGTCTTCGTGTGAGGATGTCAGGTGAGGATGTCTTCTTCTGAGGACGTCACGTGAGGATGTCTTGTTGCGAGGATGTCACGTGAGGAAGTCTTCTTCTGAGGATGTCAGGTGAGGAATTCTTCTTCTGAGGATGTCACGTGAGGACGTCTTGTTGCGAAGATGTCACGTGAAGAAGTCTTCTCATATTATGGTGTCAGCGTGGTCAAATGAAGCGGGTCCCACCCTTTGAACAGTGAATGTTGCGTACAAATCTGTCAATATCCCCATACAACTTGTCGTCATTTTATATCATGGGAGTGAAGAAATCTCCATTTCCATAGCACCCTTGCCCTGATGTCACTCACCTTCCATTGCCATGGCCCCCTCTTCCACACATGCCATACTTTTCCGGGGATCACAGCATAGACAAGACTTAGAAGACGACAGAGATCAACAAGCCAATTGCTTGTGTCAATGATTATTGGAATGGAACCGAGGTCTCAACGTATAAAAATACTCCAACTTTAATCTTGCATTCTTACCAGTAATTTATGACATATCCTGTATCATCTCCAAGTACTTTCTTCGTTGACATTTCGCAACGATGAAATGATAAGTTCAATAAGCATTTGTCTACATTACGCTGAGTATTTTTTTTACATTACATTACATTACGCTCCAGCAATTGCATACGGCAGAACGTTGTCGGAGGTGAGGGAGCGGGGGGGGGGGGACGGCTGACACATTCCGACAGCGTGCCATGTTCCACCTACAATGGCGAACAAAAGAAGTGGCGACCCGGATTGGCCAGCCGGTTCGTGTCGACGCGGGCTGTGCATCAAGTTCGATCCCGGCGGCCACTTTCGCTCGGCCGCTTCCTGCACCGGTGGGTGCAGGAAGGGGGTGGGGAGGGGGGGCTGGTGTCACGGCCGCGCGATGGTAGGTCAGCTTTCCTCTACAGAAGCTGCAGACATCAACGTGTCAGGCTGCACCAAACGAAGCTTGTGATCGACGGCGGCGAATGGATAACTGGGAAACCATGCAGCATACGCAGACAAACTGAATGTCTTGTTTTATTCTGATTTGGATTGTTTGACATTGTCGGAATCCAATAAGTAGGCGCATTCGGTATTGTACCTTGAATTCGCTTCCACGGTTGCCTATTTACAGGTTTTTTTCGCTGATTGGCACACCATGACGCTTCATGACCTCCATGATTTGCGCAGTCGTACATCGTACATAAACACTAGTGCACACATAATCGAGCACAGCACACATGCAGTGTACATAACAATAGAAAGGCCGACAAACATTGATTGCAATAACAAGAACGTCCGAGTATACACATCAATAGAATGCGTTGAGCCCAAGGGACGGTTCTTCAAAGCCAAGAACAATGTTAAGTACTGTGTCGGAACCGTGTCATTCACGCTTTTCCGATTTGCACGTTTCCGGTTTCCGGTTTGTGGGCGGTTGCCATTTCACAAGTGTTCGCTTGCGGATAGGACAAGTTATGCTGTGCCGGCGAACAGCCGCCAGCCGAGAGGCCAACAGAAAATGGTCTGGGACGGTATCACGCATCTGGGACGGTGTCGCACATCTGGGACAATGTGGCACATCTGGGACGGTGTGGCACATCTGGGACGGTGTGGCACATCTGGGACGGTGTGGCACATCTGGGACGGTGTCGCAGATTCTGGGACGGTGTTGCACATCTGGGAAGTCAGTTTGTGACGGCGTCACACTGAAGTTGTACTGAGTTAAGCACTGAAGCTGACCTGCGCTTGGGTCAACACTCGTAGAATTACATAACCCTGGATCGAACACATATACACTAACCTGAGTCTGGGTCAAAAACTGACAGGTTGACCTGAGTCTGTGGTGAGCAATCGCATGTTGACCTGAGTCTGGGCTGAGCACTCACATACTGGCCAAATTCTGGGTTAGGCACTCATACTGACTTGTGTTTAGACAAAAAAATAGTATAATCTGAGTCTGGGTTAAACACTCACTAGCCTGAGTTTGTCCTAAGCAATCGTGTGTTGACCTGAGTCTGGATTAAGCAGTCACGCACTAGGCAAGTCCGGGCTAATCTCTCGTGGATTGATCTGGTTATTGATTTAGCACCCATAGGCTGACCTGAGACTCGACTAAATATCCGCAGACTAACCTGAGTCTGGGCTAAGCACTGGAAAGGCTGACAGGACCTGTAGCCTAGGCAAGCTCAAAGCCTCAGATGATGGTGGCTGGTTAAAAATAGATCGATGGATGAGTATGTACCAACTCTAAATCAAACCATTTAAATCACATCAATCTTAACAAAATATTGATGTTGATCTTGATCAGAGCGACGCACAACAGGACCGACAATGTTGATTCCCGTGCTGCCGCTACCATTACCCTCATGTCAGGATGCCGCCGCTACCATTACCCTCATGTCAGGATGCCGCCGCTACCATTACCCTCATGTCAAGATGCCGCCGCTACCATTACCCTCATGTCAAGATGCCGCCGCTACCATTACCCTCATGTCAGGATGCCGCCGCTACCATTACCCTCATGTCAGGATGCCGCCGCTACCATTACCCTCATGTCAGGATGCCGCCGCTACCATTACCCTAATGTCAGGATGCCGCCGCTACCATTACCCTCATGTCAGGATGCCGCCGCAGTATGCGTGTAATGAAGCGGTAATGGAGTTGCCAGAGCGGCATCAGCATGAGCGTCACTCCGTAATGGAGTTGCCAGAGCGGCATCAGCATGAGCGTCACTCCGTAATGGAGTTGCCAGAGCGGCATCAGCATGAGCGTCACTCCGTAATGGAGCTGCCAGAGCAGCATCAGCATGAGCGTCACTCCGTAATGGAGTTGCCAGAGCGGCATCAGCATGAGCGTCACTCCGTAATGGAGTTGCCAGAGCGGCATCAGTATGAGCGTCACGTTGTAAATGAGGTCGTCGTAAGTGTGGGTCATTGCTGCTGTTTGTTGTGAGCGGCTCACGGCGCGAAGCATGAGTGCACATGAGTGCACATGAGTGCACAGGTGCCGCTCCAGGCTTCAGTGCATGGTGCATGGCACGCCGGAGGGCCCTGTCTGGTGGCCAGACTCTTCCAACTCGCAGTGCATCGTGCGACGTTTGGGAGTAGCAGGGCTTTCCCTCATCACGGGAGGTTCACCTTCGCTGCCTATGTCGAGGGAAGGCAGGCGTGGAGTGCGACGTCGATAATATACATGTTCGAGACCTCAGAGCCATTGGAAACACAAGCAATTGATGTTATGAGGAGGAAGGGCAAAGTCTTCCGTTTCCCCCGTTGGGATTTGTCACAATCCTGAGGCGGCACGCATCTGTGTGTGTTGACCCCGTGTTCGTAAAACACGGGATGTCGCCGCTCGGGGTGCGTGAACGCCGAACTGGTTTGGGGAGAGCGGTGTGTGGCGCCGATGGATCCGAACATTCTGGTGTTCGCCGTCGTCAGGTGCTGGCGGCATCGACCCGCGCACGACGTGCCCGCTAGCCATGGTTTTCGGGACGCTTCCCGCTCTCACGCCTCCTGCAGTCAGGCGTGTGAAAATATGGCGGACGAGCGCGGGCGTGAGAGTTCCCGTTTGAAACGACAAGCAGGGAGCTGAACTAATCCACTGAAAGAAAACTGTGCGACACATTTATACTTTGGACATATTGGGACGTGCCAAAACCAAATTCGGACGCCTTTAGGTGTCTGAGAACAATGGCAAGTTAAATTACATTGCAGCAAACAACATTTCATGTCACTATGCATCAGCAATTCCAATGGTGGCGATGAGCAACGTGTGGGAGACTTGTAATTTCACAAGTATTGCTGTGCGGCTACTTGCATGATGCAAGAAGGATTGCAGATGGCCACTAATCGAAGTGTAAGATTGCTAAATGGTATTTGCATTTGCGAACTTCTCCAATTTCTCAATATCATCAGCATCACGGTTCTTATCGATACGATTGGGCACCGATCATTTGTGGCCTGTATTTTTATAAATCCTGCTAAACAAAATACCAAACTAAATCGATTAAAATCCATTTTTGAGGAAGCTTATTAATACATCATACGACATAGTTTTAGTCGGCATGGTGATGTTGCATGTTGTAAAATATAATGCAATGACATATACAAAGGTGTAGGTTTCTGAAAATGATTAGGGGGCACAGTACATGAAGGCAATGGGTGGGCCCGCATGGATTACGGAAGGCATACCACATCGGGTCCCATGATAAAAGTTGAAATTATTGGAAGGGCACAGCCGAAGTTTGGGGATGGGTGGGGGCAAGTGCCATCCGAAAAGCACACCAAGCTGGATATATACATTAAGATATTTGTATTCTTAGTTGCAAGAAGTTGTAATTGATGCGCAAGCTAGCCGTCATCGCAACTAATTTTAGATCCGATCTTCACCATTTTATTTGGCTCAGTTATATGGAAACACACATATCTGTATGAAATATTTGTACACGTCTTGAAACTAACGTTCAATTTCTTCATTAACTGACATGTTTCGTTTACTTCGACACTGGTGTTTCATGTTTAAATACCATTTGAAAATAGTCCCCATACATTTAAATATATGGAGTTTTCGATTCAAACGCGGCGCAATGGGGTAATGTATGTTCCAAATTACGTTATGGTCGATTGCAATCGAGCCAAAGGGATGTCTATGTCTATGCTGAGATTTCGAGATGTCTATGCTGCCTTCGGGATGCCTGAGAAGACGACCCCATCTATTATGTTCCTAGCCGAATTAATGATTGGAATATATTCGGAAAGTATTCCAGGTTAATTTCATTGTCGTGTTGCAGGTATAATTATATCATATGTAAAGTAAAAGGCGTGATTTTGCCTTGTTTCTGCTATCCATAGGAAGTAACGTGCACCAGCAGAAGTAAAGGCTTATCAGAATCGCCTAGGGCCAAAATTGCTAAATGCTCATGTAACCAACTGGAATCAAATGTCCAAGTTTCTCAATTATTCGTGTTACATAGGCGGTATCACAGAACATGCAGGGGTGTCAAACGATAAAACAAAACTGTGTTAAAACTGTGCACTGCTATTTTGTGAATATTAATTTCGCTTTCCAAAACAAAAAATAGATTGACGGAATCAACAAATACCAGATGGTCCTTCATTTGTTCGTCGGTCAGTAGGATCGACAAAATAATTGCAGGGAAATTATAAATTATCAAAACATTTTCACTACTTATCAAGCAATATATTTGCTTGCTCTCCAACGGCGACATCAAAGGTACACGAGCATGGAGACAGCCAACACAAATCATGGCCGGGGACGGCGCAACTCACCCATGACCACTAGTGCCGCGACCACCAGAGGCGGCAGCACGTTGCGAAGCGACGGCATTCTGAGCTGTACCGGCTGTGGGCGTACGGGCCGAAGGCGGGATAAAGACTGGCACGGCGGCGGCGGCGTCGGCCGCAGCTGAGCAGCGCCTCCAGTGGCCGAGAGCCGCTTTCACCACACCTCTGCAGACTGGCGGCCTCGTTGTGGCACGATTAATTTCATAACCTCTCCTGATATTTCTCCATACTTATATTGAGGAATGGCTGCAGGCTGTTTTTTAAACCTGCAACCTGAACCACACTAGTTTTTGCTTTGGCTTGACAACACTTTTGTCTCCTGTGAAGTGTGGGCTTACTCACCGATCAAGATTTAGTTGTACCCAGTGCGGCTTCGCAAGCGCTCATGAGTGAAATCCTTCGATTTGCAAGGATTTTTACGGATGATATAGCTATGGTGTGGCATTTCGTAATATAGGTGAGCCACCCAAAGGCTTTTGCTTATTGCTGCCGAAATACAGTTGCGCTGCGATGTTAGAAGCACGTCTATAAAATTGCAAGTGTAAAACAATACGACTAGTGCCAATTGGCTTTTTGGGGCTGCTAATTCTTTTCGGATTTTTTTTAAAGGAAGAATGCATCATTTCCATGCAATCTTCATATAGCTACCATCACGCGGATCAGCTGCTCCTTCACCACATCCGTCGTCTCTGTTGCCTCTATCGCCTGTATGTATCTTGGGCCGGTAGTTAATCAGTTAGTCCATGCTTTGTGTGCGGGTTTTGAGAGTCACGACGTCTAGTGCACTATCTATCGAGAATAATTGCACTAACGGGCGTTGCAGGCTTTTCCAGATGGTTCAAAGCGGAAGACAACCGGAAATGACGACAGTTGCAACTGTACTGCTTTCTAATACCTATGGGAAAGTTCCACGCGAGCAGCAAGATCACTTTGATAGCATTTTGCCACGAAACCACCCAAACATACGCCAGACAAGAGAAAGCGAATACAGCTGAACGCGACCTATGACGACCGTCTTCTCCCCATGAAGATAAAGAGGAAACTTCGTCAGAGCCTACGCCCACTCAAAGTGAAGACGAAACTTGCCCCGTTGGTCCAAATTACACATCTGGTCTGGAAAGAAATGTTAGCAGTAGTGATCGGAATACAGATACTGTGACTACCCGGCACACTGGCGCTGGCAGATGTGGGGCATCAACCCGTGCCGACGTCGCTAATGTGAGTGGTTTCCAAATGGATATTGGTAGAATGGTGCCAGGCGATGCAAAGTTTATCGCCCGCAAGGGCGCTAGCTTCGGCCGATGACGTGCCAGGCGAGCACGCCGACCCCAGCCCCGCAAGGGCGCCATCTTCGGCTGGTGACGTGCTAGGCGAGCACGCCGAACCTAGCTCCGCAAGGGCGCCATCTTCGGCTGGTGACGTGCCAGGCGAGCACACCGACCCTAGCCCCGCAAGGGCGCCATCTTCGGCTGGTGACGTGCCAGGCGAGCACGCCGACCCCAGCCCCGCAAGGGCGCCATCTTCGGCTGGTGACGTGCTAGGCGAGCACGCCGAACCTAGCTCCGCAAGGGCGCCATCTTCGGCTGGTGACGTGCTAGGCGAGCACGCCGACCCCAGCCCCGCAAGGGCGCCATCTTCGGCTGGTGACGTGCTTGGCGAGCACGCCGACCCCAGCCCCGCAAGGGCGCCATCTTCGGCTGGTGACGTGCTTGGCGAGCACGCGGTCCCGAGCTGTGCATCCTTTCCCTCCCGATCCCATTGTCCGATCATTGTCAACCTCTCTGGTTGTGTCCTTCATCCAGCCCTGCAAGACTAACCCCTCCCATCTCACGAGCAGGTAGGCCAGCTTCCCATGGTGTACTCGTCCGCTCAGTTGTATCGGGGTAGTCGCGCCCCCTCAGCCCGTCCCCCGGGGTTGACGGAGTCCTCGAGGCTGAGGTCCCCCGTCGTACAGTGCTATGTTGTGACGGGGGAGCAACACACCTCTTTGGTGCCGATATCCCGGATGGACGGGCGGGCTCATAGGGCCCCATATGGGTCAAGTGGCAAGTCGCTTCGGGCTGGGGGCCTGGACCTTGGCCTGGTGCCTGCCGGCCCGGCCGGCTGGGGTCAAGGGGTGGGCGGCGCTGCTTGGTGGTCGGGGTGGTGAGTCTCTCTCTCCCGGCCGGCTGGGGTCAAGGGGTGGGCGGCGCTGCTTGGTGGTCGGGGTGGTGAGTCTCTCTCTCCCGGCCGGCTGGGGTCAAGGGGTGGGCGGCGCTGCTTGGTGGTCGGGGTGGTGAGTCTCTCTCCCGGCCGGCTGGGGTCAAGGGGTGGGCGGCGCTGCTTGGTGGTCGGGGTGGTGAGTCTCTCTCCCGGCCGGCTGGGGTCAAGGGGTGGGCGGCGCTGCTTGGTGGTCGGGGTGGTGAGTCTCTCTCTCCCGGCCGGCTGGGGTCAAGGGGTGGGCGGCGCTGCTTGGTGGTCGGGGTGGTGAGTTCTCTCTCTTCCGGTCGGCTGGGGCCAAGGGGTGGGCGGCGCTGCTTGGTGGTCGGGGTGGTGAGCTCTCTCTCCCGGCCGGCTGGGGTCAAGGGGTGGGCGGCGCTGCTTGGTGGTCGGGGTGGTGAGTCTCTCTCTCCCGGTCGGCTGGGGTCAAGGGGTGGGCGGCGCTGCTTGGTGGTCGGGGTGGTGAGTCTCTCTCTCCCGGTCGGCTGGGGCCAAGGGGTGGGCGGCGCTGCTTGGTGGTCGGGGTGGTGAGTCTCTCTCTCCCGGTCGGCTGGGGTCAAGGGGTGGCGGCGCTGCTTGGTGGTCGGGGTGGTGAGTCTCTCTCTCCCGGTCGGCTGGGGTCAAGGGGGGCGGCGCTGCTTGGTGGTCGGGGTGGTGAGTCTCTCTCCCGGTCGGCTGGGGTCAAGGGGTGGCGGCGCTGCTTGGTGGTCGGGGTGGTGAGCTCTCTCTCCCGGTCGGCTGGGGTCAAGGGGTGGCGGCGCTGCTTGGTGGTCGGGGTGGTGAGTCTCTCTCCCGGTCGGCTGGGGTCAAGGGGTGGGCGGCGCTGCTTGGTGGTCGGGGTGGTGAGTCTCTCTCCCGGTCGGCTGGGGTCAGGGGTGGCGGCGCTGCTTGGTGGTCGGGGTGGTGAGTCTCTCTCTCCCGGTCGGCTGGGGTCAAGGGGTGGGCGGCGCTGCTTGGTGGTCGGGGTGGTGAGTCTCTCTCTCCCGGTCGCGCGAAGGCGCCGCCTGCCCTGCATAGTTTCTCGGTCACCTGGCATCCTCCCGTTCGCGGGATCAAAGCGTCCTCCTAGTTGAGCCCCAGGGGTGGGGTGTCACGAAAAGCTGAACTAAGTAACAAATCTACATGGCAGACACAATAAAACGACAACCCGTTTGCCTTCCCACAAGGACCAGTCCGGCCAAGCCACTCCAGGGCACGGGCACACATCGTACTGCTCAAACCCACACTTTCTGCACCCTTGTCTATAAAGCATTGGAGGGATCGAGGCCGCTTGCGTCTTTGTCACCCTTTCAGCGTCGTGACGGCTGTGACCGATTTGGATCCATCCTGAGATGTGAGCGATTGAGAGACGGTGGGCTTGAGGTAGAGTTTGGAAGCAGGGAGGACGCAGAGAGGGCAATGGCAGCGACAGACTCTGAGAACACGATTAGTTACCGTGAGGGGAGCCATGATGTGGCTATCCCGATGTCGGTTCTCCTGCATAAGACTAAGAACTCTGTGAAAGGTATTATAAACCCTTACGATCTCCCAGACGTAAGCGACGAGGATATTGTTCACGACTTGAATGAGTTTGGAGTGATAGAGTCTCGACGCATCAGAATTCGTAATGGCACTACTATGGTACCAACAAATAACACCATTTTGACTGAAACCGACCTGACCTACCACCTGATATTCGTATGGGATATGCCAGAGTAAAGGTTCGACTTTACATCCCCAACCTGATTAGGTGTTATCGTTGCCAGAAATTCGGACACACCAGGCAAAACTGCAGAAATCGGCCGCTCTGCGTCAGGTGCTCATCACCTGAACATGAAAGCCAGAACTGTAGCGCTGACAAACTGTGGTGCACCAACTGTGGGAATGGCCAAGAGCCGCACACTACATACGATTGAGCGTGTCCGACGTACACCAAGGAAAACGAGATCGTATGTATCAAGGTCACGAGAAACCTGTCGCTTCGTGAGGCTAGGCAGGCCTACGAATCAGCTCACCGAAGAATATCCCACGCAACTATTGCCAAAGGAAACAGCACCACACTTGGACCGTTGCAAGCACAGCGAGGGAGTGCCGCAGAACTCATTGCACAGCTCAGCACGCTTCTCCGGTCGTTCTCCGGTCGTTCTCCGGTCGTTCTCCGGTCGTTCTCCGGTCGTCTTCTCCGGTCGTCTTCTCCGGCTGGCTTGTAGCCTGTCCACGCGGCGATTTCCCGCACGATTTATCTCGCGATTTATCTCACGATTTATCTCACGATTTATCTCGCGATTTATCTCGAAAGAGACGGCGACCCTGAGCGGTACTGCCCCACTGATGCCCAACCTGCATACGAAGAATGAGCGCAGGACGCCTTCGTACCTCGCACACCTGCAGGAAGTTCCGGACACGGGGGGTCGCCAGCTACGATCCCCGCCACGGTCCCCTGGAGCCCGACGGGAGATGGCGTGAGGAGCAGCGAAGGAAGCGGCCCAGCAAGTCCCCGGCTCCCACCCCGTCGTCCACATCTGAAACCCTCCAATCCACCAATGCCCAGCACGCCTCAAACCACTCACGCCTCACATCCCCCACTAACTCCACATCCACACGCCCATTAGCACCACCTTATACCAATATTCCTACCACCTACTTCCATACACCCTACCTACAACACAACCACTACATCCTCCTACCCCACCTAAACATCCCAGTCCACCACCCACTCGCTCTCACAGACGTCCTCTCACACAGCGTTGAGGTACAGCCTGGTGTCCCGGACTTGGGAGCCCGGGGACGTATATCTCGACATGTGTTTTGTCTCTCCGGGCCAGGTGCCCGGGGCCGATACCCAGCAGCAACACCTACGCCTACGCCAACAGCCTCGAGCGTGATGGGACCGCTTAGGTCCCATCATGCTCGGGGACACCACACGTTTGATCCTTGTGGACCGATTGAGGCACGCTCGAGCCCATCACACGAGCGCCAGCTATCCTGAGGGAACTTCGGGCGGAACCAGCTTCGGGCGGGTACGGACGGACGCGGGCATTGAACATGTCCCCTCGCTTGGTGTTTCAAGGGCCGACCATGGTGATCGAGCATCAACAGGTTCTTGGACATTAGTCGGAGCGTGATGGGACCTTTTCGTTCGTTCACGACGAAGCCTTCCGCCTTTTAAACACAGGAGGATCTCCGACATATATTGATCTTCCATCCGGAAGTAAGTCAGTTGTATATCTAAGTCTGTCCAGCCCTCAGTTGGTCCAATGTTTTACTTGGTCGGTGGCCGACGACCCACTAGGCAACGACCACTTTCCAGTATGGTTGGCTCACCAAGATGGAGTAGTTCATGAGCCAAGATAAATGCGATGCAATTTTAAATAGGCCAATTGGAATGAGTTTGAGAATAGACTAAGACTGCAGCTCAGGTGTATCGACTGAGCCGTGACCTCAGGTCACTGACCTGACGTCAAACAAAATTAATAGATATACGTTTTGGAGACACTACCAAATTGCACTCACCTAGCAAGTTTTACTTGAATATCTCTTCACGTATGAGTTATCGATCCTCAAGCAGTTTTCGAGGTGGGTTATCTTTGACATGAGCTAGTCCATGACCTTGCATGTCCTACGGTTCAATGTTTCACGTCGGACGCAAAAAATGATTAAGGAGAAGGTACCTTGAATTTTCCGTCGTTGCGCGTTACCGTATTCCAGCTGGCTCGTAAAAACCTTAGGGGAAGGGTAAAAAGACCCCCCCCCCCATTCTCCCGAGACGGGGTAAGTTAAGAGGCAATAGCCACGTGTCTTCTGCAGTCAGCTGGCTAAGCCGAGCAACGACTCAAAGTCGTGGAAATGTCAACATGTCAACTGCAACACTTATCCCGCTTTGAGGCAGGGTGGGTTTGGGTGATTTGTTTACATCGTGTAGCTTTGGCGTATATAGTGCACAGGCGACAAACTTACACGGACCACGTTATTTAGCGGCTACGTACTCCCGCGGGAGAGATGCCCGGCCGGGGGGATGGGGTGTGCTTAGAGCCGTGCCGGACCAGAGGTCATTTGCAATGCCTTAAAGTGAGTTGGTTGCTTAAAGTAAGCAAGTGAAAGGCAAGCGTACAATTAAGTTAAAAGAGTTTTGCGTCATAGTGTATGTGACGTTAATATGTTGAAAGCGTAAGGGGGTGGAGGACCGTCCCCCAGATGGATGCGAAGGTTTTGATAAAACATTACCTTACTGCTGCACAAGATAATTTGTACCCTTGGGCTGGGGGAGGGTTTGCAAGGAAGTTTATTTTGGCAGGTAGCCGGCATTAACCTACTGTTGTCTAAGATCACATAGAGTTTTTTTTTCGCAGGTAGCCGGCATTAGCCTACTGTTGTCTAAGAGCACATAGAGTTCACTACCGTGCGGACAAGGCGGTAATTGCCCACATCGCCTCTCACGCCGGCTGCTGCGTGTTAGGAGTGATTAGTAGGATGGGTTTTAGTGGGTAGGGGTGAAATCATACAGGGATGTGTTGGGTTAGTGCGGCGGTATTGTAAGTCGGCTAATCTACGTCCTATGGTACCTCTGGGTAACCGTTTAACGTCATGTTAATTAGACAGCAAGTAGGCTCATCTGCATCCGACGGCACCGCCAGGCGCCGGCGTTCCCCGCCGTAACCCACCGACCCTTAGTGGCCGGCTCCTGTGTTGGACGAGCATGAGCGAGTGAACGTTTGGGTGAATGGGCCCCGTGCGAGTGGCAGTGGGAACCGCCCAGTGTCATCGAGGCGTTGCGACTCCAGTCATGGATCCGAGTCGAGTGAGTCGGGTGGTCCACTCGCCTGTTGCCGGGCCGAGTCGAGTGAGTCGGGTGGTCCACTCGCCTGTTGCCGGGCCGAGTCGAGTGAGTCGGGTGGTCCACTCGCCTGTTGCCGGGCCGCGGCTCAGACGGTGCCGAGTCAACTTTCGCCGTCTCCAGTCACGTGTGACCCTCCGAGTCAACATGTCGTTCCGGCGATCTCCCACCACTCACTGTGACCTGCTGCGGCTACCCGTGCTGCTGGTCGTGGCATAGGCCGTTGTGCAATGCATGCGGCGAATGCAAGATATTTCCACCTGTACCAATAATGCTCATAAGACGTTCTTCGTCAGTCGTAATGCTCATTGTTCTAACGCTGCTCAGCCCTTCATCGCCTCTTGTCCCACCAGAGAACACAGCGCCACCTATGCACATAGGTGGCGCTGTGCGCTGCCACTACCAGCGCCGTCTCCGGGACGTTAAGAGTTGTCTGAGGTGTGAGCGCCACCTGTGTGTCCGTTTGGCAGCGCTACAGGTGTGTCTCACAATGCGCTACATTCCAATTTTGTGATGCGTGCTGCCCAGCTGACGCATGCATTCCATCTTCATAATCAGCGTGGTCATTCGTTTGAGGTAGTGAATCATTGCTGCCAGGAGTCTGTGAATGCTTCAAACATGTTTTACAATTTCTGCCTACTATTTTCTGTTACTATTTCTGATTCCATTACCTGCACGGCGGTTAGCAAAAGTAATCTGCCACAATCCACTTGACCTGATAATTTTTGTTAACACAAGCGCCTTCTGAGAACATCGCATGTAATAATGAAATGACCAGTTTTCCAGTCTTATCGGATATTGCCAAAATATTGTGGAGGCGACAGAAGTAGTTTGCTTTTGTCGTGCGCCGAAGACTGTATCAACGCGCAACTATCCCCACCAAGTTTAAACTTTTTTTAAAGTGCGCATGCGCAGAACGCATGTCCACTATAAGCACAAGCATCAGAGGCGCAGATTACACTCGGTCAGAACAGACATTTTGAGATTTTCACACCAAAAGCCGACATTTTTCGCGCCGAGACCAAGTCCCTGTTGCATTATATCTTTGGATGTGCCCCCCCCCTTTAGGAAAATCCGTCTACGCCACTAACTAGCATGTCTCATACCCCCCTCCCCCGCTCAACGGCCGATCTCTTGAAAGGAAAATGCACCTCTTCAGTCTACTTCAATGCACATCCCCACCATCGTTGAGGAGGAGGGGAACCCCCTTCCTCAAAGAATTTTCAGCCAAAGGCACCCTCCCCGGGGCTTTCACAGTGGCTCTTCTGCGGATAAATGGCGCCACTCCAGACGACTGCCCCCCCCCCCCCCCACACACATGACCCTGTCTGGATGCACCCATCTACCAGATTAGAGATCATCGCTTTCGATTCATATCACCTATGACTCATGTCTGTGGACTCAAATGGACGACTGATGAATTTACATGAACTTCTGTACGATTTATACGATTGATGTTATACTATACTCATTTGTACGATTTATGTTTTTGATGACCCCAAGACATTCCCAATAATATTTACGACAGTGATATTTATTTCAAGTTGGGATAACGGTTGGTTCGTACACGTGTATGTTCTTCAAATATTAAGCGGTATATTTGTTTCAGATTTATCCCCATTTGTGCGCAGGATTTCGAATTACACATCATGCTCACGGTCGGTCTGTAAAACGGCAAATTAGTATGCATTTACAACCAGCATATTTTGTATATTTATTTCCGCGCTTCTCACTTGCAAGGCGACATCGTTCAACTCAATACTCACAGGTAAGAATGTGATAACCATGACATCAGTTTCGCTTAACCATAGGCGTCGCCACGGACATTCGATAAAAAAGAACTGTAGAGTTTTAGGTCCAGTTTCCATGCATCCCTATAGGCGCAATGCTAACGCTCACGATGTCGGGCTCGTACCCAGCTTCAGCCTCCCGTCGTGGCGACTCCCAAGAGTCGAACACGTCTGCCGCTCTTAAAATGTGACTTGTCCCATGGGTCTCCATAATCTACACGCTCTACGGATCAATTGATTCAGTACTTCATTTATGACGATGACCACGGTACATTGGTCCTGTCCACAACAGGATTGGTCCTGTGCCGGCACTGCGCAGCGGCCGCGACAGTTTTGACTCACCAACACGCACAGCGCAATGTCTCACACAGAGCCCACCGATCAGGACCACCGCGGCCGTACAAAGCCGAGCGACTCGCCACGAAACGGCAGCTGTGTGGCGTCTCTGCCTGCTGCCGGTGATAACGCTACGGGCACCTCACCACGCACACAAACACACACACACACACACACACACACATGCATAAACCATGTCGGCTATCTAGAGATTACATGTAAATATTGACGGACGTATGCTGGCTTGGGGCAGGCTACTCGACGATGCCGGGCAGACCATTCGGTCTCTCGCCAGGGCTATAGGACCTTGCTCTTTCCTTTCTCGGACATCGCGTGACATGCTTCGGATTTCTCCTAACCGCACCAAGCCAGTTCAGTGCCGCTGCTCCCACTCGCCCGCTGCCGAGCTCGGCCAGTCTCGGACGGTCGCGGTACAGGGAATTGGCTAAAGTTCCGCAGACAAGTTTTCGAGAACATTCTGCTGGTGCGTCAGACGCTGTAACTCGGCGATCTGTTTACAGCTAGGGGAGGGGATGGTCGCAGCCGAGCCAGACGAACAGCACTAAGGTCACTGTGGTGAACTTAGCTCCTGAAATTAAATCAGCTCACACATCAATTCAGTTGACTTAGGCTATTTCAGTTCCGCTCGAGTCATGGCGTGTAAGTACGTTCACAATGGGTGTCGCTCCTCGTTCAGGGAGATGGATTCAGTGTGACAGGCACCGCACCTGAACTAAGCACAAAACTCACCGCCCCCCCCCCCTCCCCCGGGACAACGACCTCTATTCCGTCCAGGGCGCTCTAGTACAACCCACCTCAGCGCCTCCAAAGCCAGCCTATCCCAACTCACCCTGCGTACCCCTGCTCACCCCAGCACATGCCATCTCACTCCAGACCACCTCGACTAGTCTCAGCCCAGCGCAGCCCTCCCCAACCAAGCTCGCATCACCTCAGCCCAGCTCGCATCACCTCAGCCCAGCTCGCATCACCTCAGCCCAACTCGCATCACCTCAGCACAACTCGCATCACCTCAGCCCAGCTCGCATCACCTCAGCCCAGCTCGCATCACCTTAACCCAGCTCGCATCACCTCAGCCCGGCTCGCATCACCTCAGCCCAGCTCGCATCACCTTAACCCAGCTCGCATCACCTCAGCCCGGCTCGCATCACCTCAGCCCGGCTCGCATCACCTCAGCCCGGCTCGCATCACCTCGTCTCACAGCGGCGTGTCGGACATGTCGCCGGGCCGCCGGAGCGTCTGCTGGCGGTCGCCGACGGCCTTCAGCAGCTTCTTGCGCGGCCCCAGCGGCAGTCCCAGCTCGGTCAGGTCGTCGTTGGACAGCAGCGCCAGCGACACCAGGTCGATCTGCTCGCGCGCGAACGTCGGGATGTACTCGGCCAGACCGGCCGAGGTCAGGAACAGGTGCAGAGCCGACGTCTCTGGGTCCGCCGTGTCGGCGTCGTCGTCTGTGCAGAGCGGAACCCATTCGAGTGAGTGTAGCTGGGGGTTTGGGCGCGTCTTCTGCTGTGGCTCTATCGCGGCCATAACTGACGGAACTGTTTGAATATGCTAACTGAGCAGTGTGTCCAAATTCATCTTCACCCGGAGTCACACGTGAGTAAACATCTTCTAATTTTGTTATTCAAATGGTAACTAACATGTCAGGTATGCACAATTCAACATGTACTCAACTGTATATGTAAGAGAGTTAGTTTTTGAGCGTCTTGATCCCGTAAATTCAGCCCCAACCCATTTCGTCATGGCGAGACAAGTCCCCGGCTCCGAGACTGGCGTCGGCCGTCTGCTGTCTATGTCAGCAGCCACCGCCCCAGCGAGGTCGCCGTTCATTGGACCTTGTATCTTCCCCTCCCCTCTCCAGCATCCCAGCGCGCCCGGCGGTCGCGTCTGCAGAGGTGACCTCGAACCCCTCCCCATATCTGAGCGGCGTACCCGCCCGCCTCCGCTGCATCCCCTCTAACCGACGCGCCACGCCGCCGTCGTTAATGCTAGATGTAACTGTGTTCACATAAAGTTATACGTTTGGCTGTCCCGTAACCGTAATTGATATAATCCCGTAAGCCTTGCGATTGTAAAAGTGTACCGTAAACGTAACGCATCGTCACCGCCACTAGAAATAGACTATTTCCCCTTCTAGAAGGCCGTCGACATGGATGTGACGTCATGGTGTGCTTCTGCGGCCCTTGACCAATCCGCGATCTGGGGTCTTCCGGAGTCACCAGCGCCCGTGCGGCCCCGGCAGTCGGTCTTCAATACTCTGAGCGATCGGACCGCTGCTACGTGTGCGCGCTTCCCAACTAAAATTCGGCTTCTAAATTCATAGGAAAGGCAGTATCACGGCTTACCTTCCGAGGAGAACGTACTGTACGGTGTCTGTAGTTCTCGTGTGATCGTGGAGTGCTGCAGTGCAATACAGGGCAGCAAAAGGTACTGGTACTTCCGTGACTGGAGTTATCGCGAACAAGAGGTTGCTAGACTTTCGCGTGTCAATAAGGACTTTCCTACATATAGCATCAATCTTCGTCTGCGTACAGCCCAACATCATTTTACAACCTATACGCCGCAATTGAAAGGTCATTCATGCCAGCGGATTACAATCACATACCCATCTCTTGGATGCGTTCATGTGGATCTATTGAGCATGTCAACAAGATGCTAAATATCTGACTTCAGATGTGAACATTTTCCTGTTATGCCCCCCCCCCCGGGCTAAGGTTGCTTAACCCTCCCCGTCTTTCCGGTCATATCCTCACACCCCGTCTCGGGGGTTGATACAAATCCCCCTCTAACCTCCGAACTACGCGTCGCACGAAAACGAAAGAGGTGGCATCGGAAAGCGCTCGACGAGTAGGGTCAGACACCACCCCCAAATGTTACCCCCCCACAAAATTGACGTCACTAGGGGGCCTTTCACGACTTAAATCATGTTTTTGGCTCTGAGGAGTTCATTTTGGGGAGATTTGAAAAACCAAAAATTATTTGGAATCAGAAAAAGAAGGTGAAATCGACCATTGCCCTAAAATTTGCACCCACCCCAAAAAATCAATCTTTTTAAATTTCAAAAATTTTAGTTTTCAATTTTCTTCAATTTGTATTTTTATAATGGGTAGAATGGACACAAGAAACGTTGTTCGAAGTCAATTCGCTCTCATAAAAAATGCTTACTTTAGCCAGAATCTTCGATTTTAGCTCTAATGGGCAAATATGCAAAACTAATACGTAATATAAATACAGAAGAAAAAAAATTATCTCGTGCGTTTTGTTTCGTCCCTAAAGATAAGCAAACGCTGAAAGTTTCATTAAAAGATCTATATCCGTTAAAGCGTGACGACTCGTTGAACATTTCTGGAGGTGACCTCACTTGACCTTGACTAACTCGTTGACCCTAGATGACCTTCCCTCAATATTTTGGCACAACATGCCAAATTTATGTGCGAAAAGGTACCCAAAATTTTGGCGCGCTACCGCGCACCGTTCTTTCCCCATCCGCCGACAACCTTAGGGGCGATTATCAACCCCCGAGACGACGCGGGTTAATATATGCTCTGTACGGGCGAGGTGAAGTTAGTACCGTGCTCAGTGCTGTTAGCGAGGAAACACGAGAATGAACAGGTGATGAAAGAGACAAGCAGGAGCAAGGCATCCGGATGGGAGAAAGCGGCGATGGAGGGACAGATATCGTAGTGAGAGAGCGGTGATGGAGGGACGGATATCGTAGTGATAGAGCGGCGATGGAGGGACGGATATCGTAGTGAGGGAGCAGCGATGGAGGGACGGATATCGTAGTGAGGGAGCGGCGATGGAGGGACGGATATCGTAGTGAGGGAGCAGCGATGGAGGGACGGATATCGTAGTGAGGGAGCAGCGATGGAGGGACGGATATCGTAGTGAGGGAGCGGCGATGGAGGGACGGATATCGTAGTGAGGGAGCGGCGATGGAGGGACGGATATCGTAGTGAGGGAGCGGCGATGGAGGGACGGATATCGTAGTGAGGGAGCGGCGATGGAGGGACGGATATCGTAGTGAGGGAGCGGCGATGGAGGGACGGATATCGTAGTGAGGGAGCAGCGATGGAGGGACGGATATCGTAGTGAGGGAGCGGTGGTGGAGGGACGGATATCGTAGTGAGGGAGCGGCGATGGAGGGACGGATATCGTAGTGAGGGAGCGGCGATGGAGGGACGGATATCGTAGTGAGGGAGCGGCGATGGAGGGACGGATATCGTAGTGAGGGAGCAGCGATGGAGGGACGGATATCGTAGTGAGGGAGCGGTGGTGGAGGGACGGATATCGTAGTGAGGGAGCGGCGATGGAGGGACGGATATCGTAGTGAGGGAGCGGTGGTGGAGGGACGGATATCGTAGTGAGGGAGCAGCGATGGAGGGACGGATATCGTAGTGAGGGAGCGGTGGTGGAGGGACGGATATCGTAGTGAGGGAGCGGCGATGGAGGGACGGATATCGTAGTGAGGGAGCGGCGATGGAGGGACGGATATCGTAATGAGGGAGCGGCGATGGAGGGACGGATATCGTAGTGAGGGAGCAGCGATGGAGGGACGGATATCGTAGTGAGGGAGCGGTGGTGGAGGGACGGATATCGTAGTGAGGGAGCGGCGATGGAGGGACGGATATCGTAGTGAGGGAGCGGTGGTGGAGGGACGGATATCGTAGTGAGGGAGCGGCGATGGAGGGACGGATATCGTAGTGAGGGAGCGGCGATGGAGGGACGGATATCGTAATGAGGGAGCGGCGATGGAGGGACGGATATCGTAGTGAGGGAGCAGCGATGGAGCGACGGATATCGTAGTGAGGGAGCGGTGGTGGAGGGACGGATATCGTAGTGAGGGAGCGGCGATGGAGGGACGGATATCGTAGTGAGGGAGCGGTGGTGGAGGGACGGATATCGTAGTGAGGGAGCAGCGATGGAGGGACGGACATCGTAGTGAGGGAGCGGCGATCGAGGGACGGATATCTTAGTGAGGGAGCGGCGATGGGAGGGACGAACATCGTAGTGAGGGAGCGGCGATGGAGGGACGGACATCGTAGTGAGGGAGCGGCGATGGAGGGACGGATATCGTAGTGAGGGAGCAGCGATGGAGTGACGGATATCGTAGTGAGGGAGCGGTGGTGAAGGGACGGATATCGTAGTGAGGAGCAGCGATGGAGGGACGGACATCGTAGTGAGGGAGCGGCGATGGAGGGACGGATATCGTAGTGAGGGAGCGGCGATGGAGGGACGAACATCGTAGTGAGGGAGCGGCGATGGAGGGACGGACATCGTAGTGAGGGAGCGGTGGTGAAGGGACGGATATCGTAGTGAGGGAGCAGCGATGGAGGGACGAACATCGTAGTGAGGGAGCGGCGATGGAGGGACGAACATCGTAGTGAGGGAGCGGCGATGGAGGGACGAACATCGTAGTGAGGGAGCGGCGATGGAGGGACGGACATCGTAGTGAGGGAGCGGCGATGGAGGGACGGATATCGTAGTGAGGGAGCGGCGATGGAGGGACGGACATCGTAGTGAGGGAGCGGCGATGGAGGGACGGATATCGTAGTGAGGGAGCAGCGATGGAGTGACGGATATCGTAGTGAGGGAGCGGTGGTGAAGGGACGGATATCGTAGTGAGGGAGCAGCGATGGAGGGACGGACATCGTAGTGAGGGAGCGGCGATGGAGGGACGGATATCGTAGTGAGGGAGCGGCGATGGAGGGACGAACATCGTAGTGAGGGAGCGGCGATGGAGGGACGAACATCGTAGTGAGGGAGCGGTGGTGAAGGGACGGATATCGTAGTGAGGGAGCAGCGATGGAGGGACGAACATCGTAGTGAGGGAGCGGCGATGGAGGGACGAACATCGTAGTGAGGGAGCGGCGATGGAGGGACGAACATCGTAGTGAGGGAGCGGCGATGGAGGAACGGACATCGTAGTGAGGGAGCGGCGATGGAGGGACGGATATCGTAGTGAGGGAGCGGCGATGGAGGGACGGACATCGTAGTGAGGGAGCAGCGATGGAGGGACGGACATCGTAGTGGGGGAGCCGAGGGTGGAAGAGACGTGAAAGGAGGCAGTGCATCGTCGATACTGTGCTGGCAATCAGAGGCGGTGAAGGAAGAGATTATCGTATGGTATCGCATCGACACATTGATTTATGCCTGGCCAAAGCGAAGAACATCCAAGCGAAAATGGCGGCGATGAAATCGGGATTAAGGATGTGTTCACAGATAGGTCGTTTAATGCCTATCCAGTCGACCGCTCTCTGACTCAACGCACGTCGGTTGGTACCTAACAGTGTACAGGTCTCTTTTCGTCTTTTACCAGAGACTTGCGAAATGTTAGGGGTGACGACTAGGAGTCCCAATATTACAGCATATCCCCACTCCTTCAGGGATATTCACTCGGAATTGGTTTACTTTAATCATGACCTAAACGACAAAAGTATGCTTGACGATACTTATAAGTCCTGGTCACAGATAAAGGAAAACTGGGATACGCATTTCATGTTTGCAAACGAGGAATCGTGTACTGAATGAAAAGCGCAAAAGCGCCGTAGAAGTTAATTGTTCAAAATCCTGCCTTTTAGAACATTCGTAAGTGGGTGAGAAAATTGGATGGTGAGGGAGGGTGAGGAAAAATTGAGTGAATGCGAGAGTATCCTCCTCACATTTAGCATGCTTCCCCTATTATTTAATGGGCCGTCTGAAACTAGTGTTTTCCCTCGCAGCTGCTCATTGCCTTTTATAGGGCTCTGAAATTTGGTGACCTCTTAAAGTTCGGTTGAAAATATTTTGCCACAAACAGGTGTTTTTTATTGTTCAGAGGCAGCGCCAGGCAGAAATTCTGGAGGACATGTCGGGAAAATTTTTACAGTTTGATCAGCTTTCAAAGCCAGTGAGATGTGCTATGAACACGTTATGTTTATAAGTACTCACTAGCTTCTACATCATTAATCCAGAACACATGTACGTCGTATATTTTTCGTCACTAAATATGCACATAATTGGCAGAGCCAGTTCCAGGGAAAGAAAGTAGGAGGTTTAGTGTGGCTTTAAAATAATGATAACGCAAACCCCTGACACACCATCACATTGTTGTTGATGTCTTGGGAATTCCTATATAGTATACAGCATAACACTTTTCGGCACAGGTGGATCGTCAGCTTTTGAAGTAAGGCATCCATGCTAGGTATGTTCAACTAAAGGGCATAGTAATTAGAGATTAGGCATGCCTGGCTGTCCTTGAGGTTTCAGAACGAGTGGATATTTGCCCATGTTTTATGCACTGGCTGATACCCAAGTTGTTGTGGGCAGAGGCGGATCCAGGGTAAACAAATATGGTGGCCTTCATATTTGTATGCATCTGGCGTCGCCTATGATGTGAAGAAGCTATTACGAGTGTACTATGCTTTTATAACTTTACGAGCTGGCTTTCCTGTCGCAGCAATGGCTATTGCCATAGGGACACATTTTATTCAGCAGCTGGCAACTCACACCGCAATGAAAATAACAATTCCAGCACGAGCATGGAGGAACTAAAAAAAATCATGTTTGTTATGTTGTTATACACAACGCTGTGGAAAAGCTGCACAGCCCTCTCAAAGGTCATTAGGGACAGATCAAATACAGATAATTAGGGACGGATCAGCCACAGAGGTGCAGCAAGGGGAACCGCGATCCGCACCCCCATCACCCTTAGTAACCAAAAATGCACTAGACAAAACAAGAAATTCTTAGATTTTCACCACGGAAAACCAGAAATATTCAGTGCGCTTCGCGCGCCAAAAGCGGTCACTGTTTCAACTTGTTTCTTTTTGGGTCAGGCCCCACGTAAGAAAATCCTGGCTGCGCCCCTGGTCAGCCAGGAAGGCGAGCTCACTCGTCGGGCCCGCCGCGGGCCATGGTGACAATGGCTGACACGGGGATCCGCCCGGCGGACCGGTGGCGCCACCTTCGGGCCCGCCGCGGGCCATGGTGACAATGGCTGACACGGGGATCCGCCCGGCGGACCTGTGGCAGCACCGTCGGGCGAATCCTGCCGCCCGATTCAGACGTCGCCTAGTGCAGAAGCGGGGAAACTTCAGGGAGATGCCGACATTTCTCGGTTTACCTAGATTGTTCTAGATTGCTTGCCTACCTTGTCCTAGATTGGATCGGACCCAATAAGAAATAAGGTAGGGTCCGACCACACGGACCCCAGCGGCGGCGACGCCCATGCACAATAGGGTTAAAGTGTTTTCCCTTTCATTGTGGTATGCATACAGATCCTACCATAAGGTTTGGCAAAGGCAGTGCGGTTATTTTGATCAGGTAGGATATAAGTTAAGATAAGTTTGTGGGATGGCAAGAGGAAAAGATGGTAATAGCCAAACGTTTCGCCCGTATTGACGAGGATTGGTCACCGGAATACAGTAACCAGGCAGTCAATGGCATAGTCACATCAGTGACCATACAATCACTGGCATACAGTGACCCACTAGCATACTTACTGGGACATCTTATAGTGGTTACCGTATGCCAGTGACCAAGCATTCTCAATGCAGGCGAAATATTTGGCCATTGCCACAGATTCCTCTTGACATCCGAGAAGCTTATGAATGACAAGTGAAATGACGTGACACAATGCAAAATAAGACAACTCTGCAATACAGGGAAAATAAGACAATACAGACAATACAGGGACAATACTAAGACAATACAGGGAAAATAAGACAACTCTGCAATTCGTGTTCAGCCCACAACGACAATTGCTCTTACTCTGATGGGCGCCAATGATGAAAGACTGGCTGAAGTGCCCTAGAGCCCAAACAAACAAACAAACAGCTCTTACTCTGCATACCAAGACGCACGGCAATTAATCGTTTTTGTTTGTTATGCCCCCAGCATGCATTGGTATGGAAGGCTTCCTTGTTTATTTATTTTGTTTCGTGTTATGCTTAGTTGGCTGTTTGTTTATTAGGGTTTTTGGGTGCGTCAACCACAATTTGGTTATTTTGCATGCTTAGTTGGTTGGTTATTGGTTTTACGACACGTCGACCGTTGAGTCATATAGCGTCGCCAATCTCTCACTCCGATTGGTCGCGGGCGAAGAGTAGCGACAGGTGAGATTCGAACCAACAATCTTTAGATTGTGAGACGAGCATCTAACCCCTAGACCACTCGTCCCCTTGCATGCTTAGTTGGCAGTTTCTCACCTAATTAGAGCGTTTCACTGTAATGAACCATCAGCGGCACGCCAGAGCAGCTACTTTAGTACCCATATCACAGTGAACCGGCGCAAATTTGCCGCCCCGGTAGCGCAGTTGGTTAGAGCGCTGGCCTGCACTGGTCTCCCCTGTTCTGGCGACACAGGGTTCGAGTCGCTTCGCGCGCTCGCATTTAGCCCCCGGCTGGGAGGGTCAGTTGGCAGCTGGCCCAATAAGGCCGGGGACGAGCTACCGGGCGGCCGTGTCGGTGCATTGACGGCACGTTAAACTTTCGGTCAAAATTCTGCCGTTGAACTGGAATTCATGGATCGGATGGTGGGGCCAGGGTTCACGCAACGAGCTCTGCCGAGCAATAGGACCCTGGTTCATAAAGCCACCCTAGCAAGAACTCGGATTATTTTTTTTTAATATAAAAAATAACATCACGCATGCACCGAGATGGTGCTGCAATCATTTTACAGCAAAGGATATCAGCAGATTCAGTAAATTTTTAACATAATCACGTGGATTTCAAGGACATTTGAGCGTAGGAAATGTGCGAGAAGAGATTCGATATTTTCTACACAACGTTCCTGGGGCTAGTATTCAGGGCTTCCGACAAGTTGGACACGATCCTAATCCTACTAATAAAAACCTCCGACTACAAATAAAAACCACTTACCGCTGGGGAGGTCCTGCTCGTCCCAGGGGTTCTGCTTGCCGGTCAGACTGCCTGCTGAGCCTATGCTGTCCTCCTGACCTGATCTGACCTCGCGATCTTCCGGCAGTCGACTCAGCGTGGATGTCATGTTGGTCCTGTGCATGATAGACAGCTTAGGTTGAGCGCGTGGTTACGGTTTTGTGGTTACGTGGTTACGAATAGGACGCAGGCGTGCTGCAGGTGTGAGGGCGTGTTGTATGCGGAAGTGGTAAGTAGGCGAAGGTCAAAGACGCATGTTTTGCGTTGGAAAATGTTCTTAAGCGATGAATTGTACCAAAAAACATGTTGGTATTGATCAGTTGACTGTGCAAAAGGTCACAACCAATAGCATACGCATACAGCATAGTACACAATGTAAAGGGCTCATAATATAAAATGTTCATTTGCATACAATATGGTGCATAACGCAAAGGGCTCGTAGTGTCCAATGGTCACATAGTACAAAGTTTCGACGATGTTTACAACATAAAACATTCCTAAAACGTAACAATGCCTGCCGATGAACTTTACTTCATACAAGGTCCGTAAACATCGAAGATGTAGCAGGGTACCGCTAGCGATGCTGCTCCAATGTTGGGGTTATTAGTTGAGGTTATCAAACTTTGGGGTTATTGGTTGGGGTTATTCAACATTTGCGTTATTTGTTGGGGTTATCCAACGTTGGGCATGTTGCTTTTGGTCATCCAACGTTGTGGTAATTGGTTGGTGCTATCCAACGTTGGCATTATTGGTTGTAGCTATCCAACATTGGTGATAATGGTTGGAGTTATCAAACGTTGGTGTTGTTGGTTGTGGTTATCCAATTCTGAAGTCATTGGTTGTGGTTACCAAATGCTGGGGTTATTAGTTGGGGTCATGCAACGTTGAGCTATTGGTTTGGGTCATCCAACGTTGTGGTTATTGGTTTTACGACGCGTCGACCACTGGGTCATATATCGTCACCAATATCCAACGCCGATTAGTGGCCGGCGAAAAGTAGCGACAGACTCGAGACTCGAACCCGCAACCTTCCGGTCGGCCGACGGGCACGCAACAGCTGGACCACCTAGACAGCTGGACCGCCGACGTTGAACCGTCGGCGGCAGCGACGGGCCTCACCTGAACAGCGACGGGCCTCACCTGAACGACAGCGACGGGCCTCACCTGAACAGCAACAGACCTCACCTGAACAGCGACGGGCCTCACCTGAACGACAGCGACGGGCCTCGCCTGAACAGCGACGGGCCTCACCTGAACAGCGACTGACCTCACCTGAACAGCGACGGGCCTCACCTGAACAGCGACGGGCCTCACATGAACTGCGACGGGCCTCATCTGAACAACGACGGGCCTCACCTGAACAGCGACGGGCCTCATCTGAACAGCGACGGGCCTCACCTGAACAGCGACGGGCCTCACCTGAACAGCGACGGGCCTCACCTGAACAGCGACGGGCCTCACCTGAACAGCGACGGGCCTCACCTGAACAGCGACGGGCCTCACCTGAACAGCGACGGGCCTCACCTGAACAGCGACGGGCCTCACCTGAACAGCGACGGGCCTCACCTGAACGGCAGCAGGCCTCACCTGAACAGCGGCAGGCCTCACCTGAACGCCACACTGCCGAAGCCGGGCCGGTCGAACAGCGACTGCTCGGCGGCAGAGCGCGACTGCTGGAACTCCAGGTCGGACAGCTTGCCGCGCTTGCCTGCGGCATGGACGCCATTAGTCGTTTGTCAATTAGTCGTTTATCAATGAGCCAACAGGGCTGGTGGTGGCGGTTATTGGTTCTTTGCAAGGTGTTGATCGCTTTGGATCATATGCGGTCGCCAATCTCTCACGCCGGTTGGTCGCGGGCGAAGAGTGGCGACAGACGAGATTCAAACCCACAACTTTTCGGTTGGGAGAAGGGCACCTTACCACTAGACTACTCCGCCCACAAAGTGATGGCAAGTGATGATGGCTGCACAAAGTGATGGTTGCAGAATGACTCGGCTTCAACCTCGCGTCGTCAACACGTTATTTCCGTGTCACGTCCAAGCTGAAACACAACAACTCCAAGCAACTACATTCAAACAACGCAAACAACTCAATTCTAACAACTCAAACAGCTCAATTTATCTTTTGGCAAACAAAGAGTGCATAATATCCTGGTGTGGATAACGTCCTGAATGGCAGGCATCCAAGACAGGGCCATGCTTCCCACCATGCACCCGACTACCCATAATACTTCACCCGACTGCTCACCATACCCCACCTGGAGCGTCAGAGGAACATCCGACCGCTCGCTATACCCACCTGGAGCGTCAGAGGAACCTCCGACCGCTCGTCATGCCTCACCTGGAGCGTCAGAGGAGCCTTCTTCGTACTTCTGCACGTACATGACCTGGTCGTCCCGCTTCAGTCCCGACAGACTGCGCACCGACTTTGTGCCGTTGGCCGTGTCCGAAATCTGAGGTCACCGAGGGGAGCTGGTCAGGTCAGGTCAGGTCGTGGCGCCTGGGGCAGTGAGGTCGAGTCGGGCTGGGTCGTGGTGTGGTGCCTGAGGGCAGGAGGTCTAGTTTGGCTGGGTTATCGCCATTTCTCCCCGTACTGAGACAGGCCACTGGAAAAAGTCGAAGAACCGAGCGTCACCGACACATCTAGTAGTACACGATTTACATATGCTTGGTCTGTCAGGAACCCTTCTGAGCGAGTCAAAGCTCAAACCTCCCGACACGCCGGATATCGGAAGCTTCTGCCAAAGTCACACACAGAGTGCCGCATGCAAAGCACTGCAGCACTGCAGCTCGAGTCAGATCAAGTACAGTGGCATCACAGTTGACCTCGTTTCAAGTGTAATTTTACGCCGGTCGCGCCAGACATGGCACACACTTGCTGACAAAAGCTTGCAACTGACTTGCAAACTCTGCAAATCCTTGATGATTCCTGAATTACCAGTGCTAAAAGTGGTTTGAATGCATACTTTGAAATGCAGGTAGTAGACGTTCCAGAAAGCACGCTTTACCGAGCCGGTCATCGAAACGTCGAGGTCATCGAAAGCCCAAGGAGGTCAATGACCTTGAAATGACCGTTAATGTCAATGACCGAGATCAATGACTGCCTACAGAAATCGCCGATGCAACAGTGGGGTGTGAGCATACCTAAAGATTCGAAATTCCTGATAATATATGAAGGTAATATGATATAAAATCACCGAACACCTTTATTTCCAGAGTGCCTTGATGGAATGATAGTTTTGGATCTCGATCCGATCGAGATATAGACCTCACTAGTATACCGACCGTGAAGTTCTGCTCCTCGAACTTGTTGTTCCTGCGCTGCTGCAGACGTCGGTTGACGCCTCCCGGCAACATCCTGTTCCGGTTGGCGGCAGCGGCGTTGGTCAGCTCGGAGAACCTGGGCGTCTGGCCGGTAGGAGCCTGTCGGTCAGAGCCGGGGCGACGTCAGGTCAGCGGCTCAGGTCAGAGGTCAGAGCCGGACTGACGTCAGGTCAGCAGCTCAGGTCAGAAGTCAGAGCCGGGGAGATGTCAGGTCAGCGGCTCAGGTCAGAGGTCATAGCCGGGGCTGACGTCAGATCAGCGGCTCAGGTCAGAGGTCAGAGCCGGGGCGACGTCAGGTCAGCGGCTCAGGTCAGAGGTCAGATCCGGGGCGTCGTCAGATCAGCGGCTCAGGTCAGAGGTCAGAGCCGGGGCGACGTCAGGTCAGCGGCTCAGGTCAGAGGTCAGAGCCGGGGCGACGTCAGGTCAGCGACTCAGGTCAGAGGTCAGAGCCGGATTGATGTCAGGTCAGCGGTAGTGGCTCAGGTCAGTGGCAGCGGCCCAGGTCAGAGATTAGAGTCGGGCTGACGTCAGGTCAGTGGCTCAGGTCCGCAGTCAGAACCGGGCTGACGTCAGGTCAGCGGTAGTGGCTCAGATCAGCAGTAGTGGCTCAGGTCAACGGTGGCGGTCCAGATCAACGGTCGACAGTCGGCCAGTGCTCCGGCTGGGAGGGTGACGAATGTTTCACGCCCGTACACGTGCGATGGTGGGCCTGGTGCGCACCTCTGACAGGTGGTTCAGCGATCAGTTCAGCGCAGCGTGTGTTTGAACTGGCTGGGTCGTAAGGCCCGATGTGAGGATGTGTGGTGATCAGAAGTGTCTCACAGAACACTGAAGGGTCCGTCACCGACGCGCAGGTATGACGTTCCTCCTGTGTGAGGATGGCTGTTGGTCTGCATTGTCATTCAGTGCAGTAGATTGTCAATTGGCATGGTGTGGAAGGCATCCCATTTCGACCATACATCCAGCAGGCAGTGTAACAGTGTCGAAATATCGAACGATCCCCGACCACGTCAGATGATGTGGACCAGAGCCATCTGCTTGCTCGAGAACTGAACACGATTTGTATGAATGTTATTTTCGGGATTTGTTTTTAAAGCAAGCAGTGGACAAATATGGGACCCGCAGTGATGGAGTTCCGCCAACGCTTCAACGTGAAAAGTTCAGAAATGTTTAGGAAGTTCAAGAGCATTCTCCATCATCAGTGAAGGTTTTCTCCTTTAATCGAGAATTCGAATGGTAATGCCGACTTCATGCGCTGCAGTCGTACGCTCCAGAACTTGACACGTCAAAGTTGAGGGGTGTTACTGGTCATACGCTAATGTCACTTGCTATGGGACACTGATGATATTCAACCATTGACTTGCCCCCCTCCCCACCATCAGATTGAAGGTTAACCATTAGGCTCGTGGGCGTATAGGTGCAGATGTGTTTCGAGAAAGCCTTGGCCATAAAAAAGGTCATCCCTCCCTCCAACTACCAATCGATTTCACAAAGTGACACCCATGCTACAGTTGCCTGGATGCATTTGTTGTGCTCAAATCTGGATTGGCTCCGTCCAAAGCAGGCAGCACCATCCACCGTCACAGTATTCAATACAGTTGCACACCATCAAATCGCTTGCCTTAGCGACACTCCCACTATCTGGCGGTCACTATGTAAACTATAAATCTCAACTTCGAAAAACAGATGGCGGTGCGTACCAGTGGGCGGTCCTTATGAATCCCCAGGATATGCGCGGTGCCACGTGAAATGGTGGACACGATGCTGCGCGGCTTCTGTGGCTGGGCAGGCGCCGGATGGTCGGTAACAGAGCCGTCCTCTGTGCTCACGTGCTGCTCCATCTTCTGACGCTCCATTTGTAGTCGCTGCTCCTCCTGAAGGCAGACCGGTCAAATCAGTATTGGGGCAGTAACGACGGCACGTCTATGCTAAGTGGTGAGAGAATGTTTCGCATGTCGGGTGATTTTTATCATCTTCAAGTGGATATTTCGCAGGTATTTCAACGGCATGTCCGGAGGCGATTCGGGCGATGCTATTGCAGTCTAGCATGTGGCGGATAAAGCCTTTACTAATTCCGTGGATTGGTCTCTTTTGAAACACCACATCTCACCGCTTTTGTCTCACACCCCACCACCATTACCTCGGATACCATGCTAACTGAGGGGAGGAGAATCGCCCAACGTTAGTTAAAAGACCCCCTGCCCAGTGAGGTCTAAAGAAATGAATCACCAACTTAAGAATGTACAATTCCTACGTAGAAATTCAGCCAGTTTCGAACCGTGGTCTAACCTTCCAATATATTGGCAAAATGAAATTCGTGTTTTTTGCGTATTCTTATTATTCGGTCGTCTTTCCTTCGTCGGACAACAATTTTGGTCGCAGTCTGGCAGGGGGTTTATTTCAAGCGAACATTCTAAGGCGCAGCATATATCAACACGAATTTGAGTTCCATCCGCGGACTTCACCCTGGCCCATCTGCGGGCTTTACCCAAGTCAGGGCTTGACTATTGACCACATAATGGGCAGATGGCCAGTTTGGCAGATGGTCAGTTTGGCAGTGCCACAGTTGTCACGGTGATATTCCTCAGATGGGATATTTGGCAGATGGTCAGTTTGGCAGTACCACAGTTGTGACGGTGATATTATTAAATGGGCCAATGCAGTGGCGTCGCCACGAAATTCTTACAGGGGGGGCAAGGTCGAAAGGGGGCCTCCTGTTACACGAAAGGGGGCCTCCCTTGTGTTAATGTCTCATATTGTTTTTAGGCTCTTATACTATGGTTCGAGGATGGGGAACATGATTTCATATTTGTTTTTGTTTATTCTTGGCATGGTGCATCATTTACTCAAAACGCAATAGCATTAATCATTTTGACTGAAAACTGGGCCATACCAACTTGGCCATACCAGGGTATACCAGGGTAAACTGGGCCATACCAGGGTATAAATAAGTAATATTTGGATAAATGCATAAGTGCCAAAACAAACCATCGTCTCAATGCTTTCTCGAATCTTCCCGCTGGCCTCTAGATTGCAGCGAGCTGGCGGGGCTGGTGCTAAGCATATATCTTACAGATATCTGCCATTGATCAACCCACTTTTAAGTCCTTCAAGTCCAACTGAATATAGTTAGATTCATCACTACTGTTATTTATTCCCATCAGCTTGATGTCATAAGCAAAGCTTGAACGACCATTTCTCAGTCGAAGGACGACAATTTCGTAAAGGTGACAACGAGAAGTGGATTGCATTAGTTTTTTTTAGCGTCATCTTAGGAATTTGTTTATTTTTATAACATTTGGTGCTGGCTGCAAGGCAACTGTCACACGAGCTAAAATATATCCTCAGCGAATAAATTCAAGGCAAGAACAACCATTGAACACCAATGCATAAATGACAATGCAACAATGTAACAATGTCAGTACATACATAATCCAAGCCTTCAAATTCCACGCCGTCACGCCCATCGTTTTCGCTGTGCTGTGCCGTTTTGTAAATGACGTTGAGAAGGTATGGAAGCTGGGAAGCTCTAATCATGCAGGCTGTTAGTTAGTTAGTTAGTTATTGTGGTTTAGGGGCGCATCGCATGCAGGCTGTAATAACAGAAAAGAAGTTTGTTGGAAGAAAATGCATTTAAAAACATCATTCATCCCATTTCGTATGGGGCATGGATGTTGTATTGTATGCTTATGAGGGGTAATTTGTCCCCTCAATGTTGGCTTTTCCCCATGGGCGTATGTTTGGGAAAATTATTGAGGGACCAGTGGAGTACCTATATTTGCGTCAAGCAGGAGGGGACAAACGGATTTGCAGGGGGGGGGGGCACCTACGCCCATTAAAAAGTCCTTGGATTTCGACCGCTATGTTGTCAAAGGGTACATTTCGAAATAATATAATTAGTCATCAACTAAATTGTCCTGTGGAGGGGCCTAATCTACCACTATGGTTTCTGATTGGTCGGATTTCAACCCTCACTCCACCACTCAGTTCCAAGGCTTTATTTTGGTATCCCTTGATAAGTTACCTCACACTGCTGAAATTACACCTATACCACAAACCCGGATCGGTATCCAAAAAAATCAAGCTGGAGTCTTCCAAAAAAGGAGAGATTCCAGCAAATAAAAGTCAGGGTCAGGAAAATGGCTCTGTTGCACCGAACATTTTTTTCAAGATGCCTTAAAAAATTGCATATGACACCGAAAAGCATACCGGATCTCGAAAAATCGAGGTGGGATACATGGCGTCAGAGGTTCGAAAAATCAGGCCGGGATTCGGACTTTTAATAAAAAAAAACAGAAAAGATCCACAAAAATCGCGTTGAGCCCAGAAAGCTGGCGTTGGGTCTCCGGAACCACGTGCCTGGGCGCGATAAGTCGCGCTGGGACCCAGAAAAAATCGCACCGAAGCCCCAAAATCATACTGGGGCCCCACAAATGTGTGTCAGAAGCCCCAAATATACACAGCGGGACCCTAAGAGTACAACGGTGCCAGAAAGTACAACTAACCCCCCAAAGCGCACAGAGTCTCCCAAAAAGCGATAAGGCCTTAAAACATGCGTTGTAGCCCTAAATAAACATACCGGGAGCTCTAAGAAAAATACACTGCAAGCTCGCAAGGCGCACAGGGGCCATGAGAACGCACAAGGGCCTGGAAAAGAGGCTGGGGCAACGAAAGGCAACATGGTTCCAAAACGTACAAAACGACCGGGAGCTAAATAAACACATCGGGATCTTCGAAAACGCCCAGACACGTAAAAAATACTCGGTGCACAAAAAAAAACGCAACAAAGCCCTAAAACGAGCAGGGTTTAGAAGATGTATCAGGCCCATAACTTCAAAGTAAAATGTATTACCCACCACTTTAAAATACAAAATTTTACAATTTCAGGCATTCCAGTTCATAGCACCCGGTCGCCACGACGGCAACGTCAGTGCACGTGCACACCCATTTTTCGTATTCGGTGCATTCGCCACACTTCGTGCGATGCTATGGTTTCTGCTAGGCCTACTGCGTTTTGCTAATTGCTGCCACATGATAGACTTGCACCATATTTGGCGTGATGGAATGATTCGCATGGGCGTTCGCTTCGAAAAGTCGATTGATTAAATTCGATCATTAGTTTCCTACTTCCCACATTTTCTGGTAGCTATGAAATGCGGTTTCCGCTGAGCTTTGATGCACTTCATATCTTTGCTGCTATCCTCCCAGATTGGATACCAGACCGAGGCCAAGCCTCGGCGTTTTTTTAACCCGTTGCGTCTTTCTTGGTCTATGATTGTGTATTATGGCTCCAATCCATTTTTGTTAGCGGCCTAAAGCATTTTCGAACCCCGTGCTCGTTTTAGGGTTTGTTGAATTTTTGTGCACAGAGGATTTTTTTTGACGTGTCAGGGCGTTTTCGAAGATCCCGATGTGTTTATTTAGCGCCGGTCTTTTTGTTTGTTTTGGAACCATGTTGCCTTTTGCGGCCCCAGCCACCTTTTCATGCTATTGTGCGTTATCATGACCCCTGTGTGCCTTGAGAGCTTCCGGTGTATTTTTTAGACCTCCCGGTATGTATATTTATGGCTGCAACGCATGTGTTAAGGCCCTGTCGCTTTTTGTGAGACTGTGCGCTTTGGAGGGTCAGTTGTATTTTCGGCCCCCGTTGTGCTCTTAGGGTCCCGATGCGTTTATTTTGGGCTTCTGACGCACACTTGTGGGGCCAAAGTACAATTTTGGGGCTTCGGTACGATGTTTCTAGGTCCCAGAGTGGCTTATCGCACCCAGGCGCGTGGTTCCGGGGACCCAACCCCAGTTTTCTGGTCTCAATACGATTTTGTGAAACTTTTCTGAATTTTTTTTAAAGTCCGAATCACGGCCTGATTTCTCGAGCACTTGGCGCCATGTTTTTGTATCCCACCTCGATTGTTCGAGATCCGGTTTGTTTTTCGGTGCCGTACGCAATTTGTGAAGGCATCTGATAATATGTTCGGTGCTCCAGAGCCATTTTTTTACCTGGGCATTTAGTTGTTGGAATCCATCCTTATTTTGGAGGGCTCCAGCTTGATTTGTGTTTGTGTTTGTGGTCACACTGTGCTTACGTGTGGCCCTAGAGGGCAATTTTTTAGAGCCTCGACGGATGGGAATTGTGGGTCCCAAGCGCGATATTTGGGGGGCCCGGTTCGAGTTTGTGCGATGCGTTGTATTTAGCTGTGGCCCCAACGCGATTTTTGCGGTTCCTGTCGCAATTTTTCGGGCCTCGGAGCGAGTTTTCCGGTGCTCGCCGTATTTATTTGGAGACCCATACGCGAATTGTGGTGGACCGACGCGAATTTTGGTGGCCCCAGCGCGATTTTTGAGGCCCCGACACGATTCTTGGGCGCTTATCCCTCTCAGGATGGAGGGGGCATTTGCCCCTTTGATATAGCACTGCGGCCACTGAAGGAGTATTTTTTGTCCCAGAGTGACATTCCGGTTAAGATTGATTTTGGGGGCAGCTGCAACTTTTGGGGCCCCGGCGCGACCTTCTGGGCCTCCAATGTGATTTTCAATGGCTGCGACGCGAGTTTTTTGGGTCAAATGTGATCTTTTGGGCCCCGACGTCATTTTCTTGGATCCCTAGCGCGAGCTATAGCGGCCTCGACACTTTTTGGGGGTCCAATGCGTTTTGGAGGCTTTTGGCGTCATTGTTGGGCCCCCAGAGTGACTATTCATGTCCGGATTGTTCTTCGTTGCTCCGGCTTCATTTGTTTTGGTCCCAATGAGACTGTTGGGGCACGGTACGACCTGTCGTGCCCATGGCATGATTTTCGTGGTCCGGGCGTGAATTTTTGGTACCCCAGACTGAGCGTAATTTGCGGGGGCCCCGGCCGGATCTTTTGGGGCCCATATCGTGATATTAAAATACCCAGACTCGACTCTTACTATTTCTTAGGGGGTTCTTCTTGCAAATTATAGGCCTCCTGTCGCGTCGTCTCATTTCCTAGAGCCTTTTTACCGGTTTTCGATGGCTCCCTGTGTGTCCTACCCTCCTCCATATTCAATGGTCCTCCTCTCCCGTCTTGGAAGGCCTCCTCTTGCATTCTGAGGCCCCTTTAACATGGCATGGGGCTTCCTCTCACCTTCGAGGTGCATTTTCTGCCAAATTAGGGGCCTCTTGCCACGCCTCGTGTGCTTCCTCCTTTATCCTGACAAAGCCTTACCCGTCTTGAGGGATCTTCAATTTTGGAAACCTCACCTCCTTTCATACCTGCTATCACTCCCATCTTAAGGGCCTCCTCTCATTTCCTGGGAACTCTTTCCGGTCTTCGGGACCTCATTTGGTCCTAGAGACCTACTCCTTCCCGAGTCCGGCAGGTGCCTCATTTCTCTTCTAGAGGCCTTCTTTTTCAAATTAGGGGCCTCCTCTCACGTCTTGGGGGCCTCCTGCTCTGCGTCTCCTGCTCTGCGCTCTGGATTCGATCTTTACCCATCTTAGGGGTGGTCTCTTATCTCCTGGTGGACTCCTCTTCTCTCCCAGGCACCTCCTCTGCCAAATTACTGGCAACCTTTCCTATCTTAGTGGCTTTGTTATTTCCCGGCGACCTTCTTAGACGTCTTCGAGCCTTCTTTTCCGCTTGGGAGCCATCTCTCTTATCCAATGGCCTTTCTCTCCTATTTTAGGGGCCTCCTCGTTCATCATGGGGTCTCGTTTCCAATCTTGTGTCGTTCTCTTCCGAATTAGGTGCCTCCTGCCACGTCTCTGGATCATCCTTTTCTATCTCGGTGGAACCTCACCCGTTTGGAGCCTGCTTTTGCGTCTCCGAAATCTCATCTCATATCTTCCTTCCTTTTCCGTCTTAGGGCCTCCTCTCATATTCTGGGGCCTCCTTTCCGGTGTTGGAGCCTCTTTTGCAATCCTGGTTGCCTCCGTGCCATATTTGACACTCTCTTGATTTCTGGGGACTCCTACCCTCTCCTAGGTGACTCCTTTTTCAAATTAGAGGCCTACTCTCACGTCATGGGGGCCTCCTTATCTGTGTCTGGAGCCTCATTATCCTCTTAGCAGGGTGCTTTTGCGTCCTAGTCCTAGATCTTCTCTTCCAGGTTCCTCCTCTTCCAAAATATGGGCCTCATCTGGCTAGTCTCGGTGGCCTTCTCTCATTCCTGCGGAAACCTTCTTCCCCGTCTTGGGGCCCCTATTGCGTCCGGAGAAGTCTCCCCTATCAGGTCTTAATTTTATATTGCAGGGATTCCTCTTCCGTCTTGGGGGCCTCGTTTTCCAACTTAAGAATATCCTGCCACCCATCGGAAGCCTTTTCGTCTAACCTGGGTGGCTTCTTGCCCGTCTCGGTGGCATCCTTTCCGTCCTGAGGGCCTCCTTTTCGTGCTGGGGTCTCCTTTTCATCCTGGGGCCTCCTTTTCGTCCTGGGGGCTCCCTTCCTATCTCTGTTCTCTGTTCCACGTCTAGTCCTACGTCCTTTTCGTCCTTGGGTGCATCCTTTTCGTTCTCGGGGCCTTCTTTTCGTCCTGGGGGCTCCTTTTAGTCCTGGGGGACTCCTCCCAATCTCTGTTCTACGTCTTGGGGCATCCTTGCGTTATGGGGAATCCTTTTCGTCCTGGGGGCTTCCTTTTCGTCCTGGGGGCCTCCTTTTCGTCCTGGGGGCCTCCTTTTCGTCCTGGGGGCCACCTAACAATCTCTGTTCTACGTCTTAGGGGCCTCCTTTTCGTACTGGTGGCCTCCTTTTAGTCCTGGGGGCCTCCTTCTCGTCCTGGGGGCCACCTCAGAATCTCTGTTCTACGTCTTAGGGGCCTCCTTTTCGTCCCGGGGGCCTCCTTTTCGTCCTGGGGGCCTCTTTTTCGTCCTGGGGACCTCATCCCAATCTCTGTTCTACGTCTTTGGGGCATCCTTTTCGTCCTTTGGTGCATCCTTTTCGTCCTGGAGTTGGTTGGTTGATTGTTGGAGTGTAGGGGCGCATGGACTGCGTCTTTCGTCCTGGGGGCCTCATTTTCGTCCTGGGAGCCTCCTTTTCGTCCTGGGGGCCACCTCACAATCTCTGTTCTACGTCTTAGGGGCCTCCTTTTCGTACTGGTGGCCTCCTTTTCGTCCTGGGGGCCTCCTTCTCGTCCTGGGGGCCACCTCAGAATCTCTGTTCTACGTCTTAGGGGCCTCCTTTTCGTCCCGGGGGCCTCCTTTTCGTCCTGGGGGCCTCCTTTTCGTCCTGGGGACCTCATCTCAATCTCTGTTCTACGTCTTTGGGGCATCCTTTTCGTCCTTTGGTGCATCCTTTTCGTCCTGGGGTTGGTTGGTTGATTGTTGGAGTGTAGGGGCGCATGGACTGCGTCTTTCGTACTGGGGGCCTCATTTTCGTCCTGGGAGCCTCCTTTTTCGTCCCGGGGGCCTCCTTTTCGTCCTGGGGGCCTCCTCCCAATCTCTGTTCTACGTCTTGGTGCCTTCCTTTTCGTCCTGGGGCCTCCTTTTTCGTCCCGGGGGCCTCCTTTTCGTCCTGGGGGCCTCCTCCCAATCTCTGTTCTACGTCTTGGGGCCTCCTTTTCGTCCTGGGGTGCATCCTTTTCGTCCTGGGGTCTCCTTTTCGTCCTGGGGGCCTCCTTTTCGTCCTGGGGGCCTCCTCCCAATCTCTGTTCTACGTCTTGGTGCCTTCCTTTTCGTCCTGGGGCCTCCTTTTCGTCCCGGGGGGCCTCCTTTTCGTCCTGGGGGCCTCCTCCCAATCTCTGTTCTACGTCTTGGTGCCTTCTTTTCGTCCTGGGGCCTCCTTTTCGTCCTGGGGGCCTCCTTTTCGTCCTGGGGGCCTCCTTCCAATCTCTGTTCTACGTCTTGGGGCCTCCTTTTCGTCCTTGGGTGCATCCTTTTCGTCATGGGGTCTCCTTTTCGTCCCGGGGGGCCTCCTTTTCGTCCTGGGGGCCTCCTCCCAATCTCTGTTCTACGTCTTGGTGCCTTCTTTTCGTCCTGGGGCCTCCTTTTCGTCCTGGGGGCCTCCTTTTCGTCCTGGGGGCCTCCTCCCAATCTCTGTTCTACGTCTTGAGGCCTCATTTTCGTCATGGGGGCCTCCTCCCAATCTCTGCTCTACGTCTTGGGGCCTCTTTTTCGTCCTGGGGGCCTCATTTTCGTCCCGGGGGGCCTCCTTTTCGTCCTGGGGGCCTCCTCCCAATCTCTGTTCTACGTCTTGAGGCTTCCTTTTCGTCATGGGGGGCCTCCTCCCAATCTCTGTTCTAGGTCTTGGGGAATCTTTTTCGTCCTGGGGCCTCCTTTTCGTCCCGGGGGGCCTCCTTTTCGTCCTGGGGGCCTCCTTCCAATCTCTGTTCTACGTCTTGAGGCCTCCTTTTCGTCATGGGGGCCTCCTTTTCGTCATGGGTCCTCCTTTTCGTCCTGGGGGCCTCCTCCCAATTTCTGTTCTACGTCTCTGATAGAGACTTGATTATATTTCCTGGTGGCCTCGTCAGTTTTGAGGCCTCATTGACAGCATGATATTCTGTCCCGTCGGCCTCCTTGCTCACCTTTTTTACTGTGCATTTGCGGATAGGGGCCTCCTCAAATTTCAGGGGGGCGGCGCCCCCCTGTTTCACGGCAGGGGGGGCGACTGCCCCCTGCCCCCCGGTGGCGACGCCCTTGGGCCAATGATGAACGTCAGACAATTATTGGCAAACAAGAGGCATATGCGCTGGGTTGGTCATTGGTTTTACGACACGTCGACTGTTGAGTCACATAGCGTCGCCAATCTCTCATGCCGATTGGTCGCAAGCTCCCATGTTTATTACTTGCTTAATTGGTGTGAATGACAAAGCAGTGAATCCAACATATGCATGGAAAATGGGGAGGGTTTATGGTGGCAAAATCGAGTGTTTACTTACTACTTAATTATTGTGAGCTGAGTAACCATGGCAGACATAGACAAGCATGCTCACCTCAGACATGAACTATTGGCGTTCCAGAAATGCCAAGTGATTATGTTAAAAAATGACGTCCCTAACTTTGTTGGATAAGGGGCGAGTGGGAAATTTGCCATACATAGTGTAGGGTGGGGATGCCCCCCCCACACACACACCGACAATGTATGAGTAAGACACACGAGTCGGAAGTCGCAGTCGAACCTGAACGTGAAAATAGAAGCTGCATCCTTCATGATGCATAATTAAATACCACACCGCGGTTATTGTGAGCACATGTAGCACTGCAGTGAAGTTGACATACGCAAAGCACATCAACTGAGAAACGAACTTCCGTATTGAACTCGCTTGTATGTGCATCGATATGATGATGGTCAGTTGAAATGTTGTGACGCGTGGACAGCGAGACCGTGTTGCGATCACCCCCTACCGCAACAAATCGGCCGCCACTTCCCCGCCAATCTGAGGCTTAACCCACACATTGCCTAATTCCACTGACCCCAGGCTGTGGGCCTTTTTCTGCTTTTCCTTACCTTTTCTGCTTTCCTGTCCAGCTTCTTTTGTTGCTTGTCGAATTCTTTGACCCTCTTCTCTGCTTCTTTGACAGCTTTCTCCTTCAGTGAACGTACCACCTGCCGAACAGGGGAATCATTGCCGCTCTCTCGCAACCCTGGATAATTCACGAGGTGAGCTCAGATCTAGGACTAGAAATATCGGGTCATGATACCTCATGAAGCCACCCGAGTTCCCCTCCGCAGGTCACCCCTCACCCCACCCAGGTCCCTCCAAGTCCTCTAGGTTTCCCAAGTATCTCTAGTTCTCCAGGATCCCAGTGGTGGAGAGGAAAAGCTACATACTTAATCACAAACTTGGGAGACAAAATTACCCTTTCCTCAGTGCAGAGCAGACCCATCAGGCGACGACGAAGAACAACTATTGTCCTTGTGTGCGACGAACGTAACAACAAATACCTAACCCTGTAAGAACTCGTGAGGTTCAAAATGCATTTAAAAATGGCATATGGTGCTTTCGAAGAGGTTGTTCTCAGTTGTTTGTGTTCTAGGTCGCCGTAAAGCTTCTGATTTTGCAACATGTAGATTGTGTACTAGTAAATAAACAAATAAATCGGTAAGCCGAGGTGGTGGTCAACCGCCACTTGTATCGCTAGCTATAACCGCCACTAGCACTAAACAATCGCCCGTGCCACCAAGTGCAACAGTAAGAAGGACAATATCCTCAAGACTTCCGGTTGTCGTGTCATTACTGAGCCTGCTCATCACTCCCCCGACGCCATTCCAAGTGTCGCTACAAGCCCAATAATTTCCTGAAACCTCCCGCCGGATTACCGGAGTTGCACTTTTCTGGGAAGCAGATAAGCGGTTGTATTGGACGGACGTCTGTTTAGTTGCACCTTCTCAACGCCTGGTCGACGGCGTTCTGCACGCGTTAGTGACGTTTGCTGTGCACCTTTTTGTTGAGCGCCTCCTGTTTGGCAATACGCGTTAGTGACGTTTGCTGTGCACCTTTTTGTTGAGCGCCTCCTGTTTGGCAATGACCGTGTCCAGGTACCGCAACACGTCGTCTCGGCTGCGGATGGCGGCCAGGTCCTTGGCCGTGTGGAAGTCGTTGTCGAGCGCCCACAGGTTGGCGCCGAAGTTGACCAGGAAGCTGACGCAGTTCATATGGCCTTTGGCGGCCGAGCAGTGAAGGGCCGTGTTGCCGTAGTTGTCGCACTTGTCCGGGTCTCCCCTGGCGGCAGAACCAGCGGAAGTTAACGGCGGCCCGGCTCCAACCCCCACAACCTTTGGCGGCCGAGCAGTGAAGGGCCGTGTTGCCGTAGTTGTCGCACTTGTCCGGGTCTCCCCTGGCGGCAGAACCAGCGGAAGTTAACGGCGGCCGGGCTCCAACCCCCACATTGATGCTCATTTTGGCAATGATTCTAGGTCCGGTGGAGCAGGTGGACATAAGCTCCCGGCAGGGGAAACTCGAAACATGCGTGGATAAGGACAATGTGAAGAGAACTAAACACTTTTGTACATGTGCGGCACATTTCAAGGAGCGTGATTGTGCTACTGAAACTTGGCATGATGAGAATTTCTTTACAAATGTGAAATATGCTAATGCTTGTTCCGAGGCGCAGCCATGGTGGGGGAAGCCCCTCCCCTTGCCATTCAAAATACATTAGATCAAACGATACATTTTGAGATTTTCACAACGCAAAATCCTAAATTTTAGGCGCGCAACGCAAGCTGAAAATGCATGCTTGAATGCTTCCTAATGCGCGTATCTATCCCTAATTCATACCGACTTAGTTGATACTGTAGACTAACACTTCACTGAAAATATATTCAACTTAGCACTGTTATATATCATTGCACTTTTTCAACACAAATATTTATGAAAACGTCGAAAATTAGGAAGTAGTGTCATATATTAGTGGTTTGGAAAAGGTTACATCAAATTCTGCCGCGTAACTAGTTACATTATAGATGCTAGAGCTTATCCTTGTAACATGGATGATGTACGCCTGGATTTGAAACTCCGCGTCGGCGCCTGTGATCTGCGCGTATCAGCGGCACCAACCTGGCACCTAGCGGAGGGTAAGTAAAAACACGGAAACGCGGTCAGTTTTAGGCCGTGCGCCTATTGGAGTTCGGGGGTACGCATTTCGTATTGTATTTTTTTCCAATTGATTCAGCCACCCCAGGAGGATTGCATCTGCCTTTCATGATACAGGATTGATCAAGGAACCTTGTCATCCTTTCCTTATTGATTTATTACGCCCCGTCCCGAAGTTGTCGTGATGCGAAGTGAATGCATCTGTGAGAGGGAGCCCATTCCGACGAAAGGGTCGGCCCACCGATGTTGATTTCTTAAAAGGATCGGAGGGGGCAAAGTACATGAAGGCAATAGGTAGACCAAAATGAATAAGGGGTCACATTCCATAGGCTCCCATGTTAGAAATTGAAATTATTGCGGGTGGGGGAAGCAAGCATTGAGGGGCAGTTTCACCCTCAAAGATAAGAATGAGCGGTTCTGCTTTCGCCCTCACCCTCCTTGCTCTCTAGATATGTGGCTTATATTTTCCGGTGGAGTGGTTTACACAACTGAATGGGAGAGTACAGACTTCGGCGTACCAACCAATCCGCAAAGAGGATTGAGCGGAAGTTCCATGAAGGGTACAAGCCCCCTCCCCCTACACCATACCACTGACAAATTCATGATTTTGCCAAGGAGGCGTCATTTCTCCAGAGGGGTGGTTCTTTGTCCAGAACATTTGGACGGGGTACACTCTTATCTCCCAGAGGGGCACCATTTGTTTTTGTCCGAGGAGAGCCTTCCGCTGAAAAACAATTCGCGGCGTGCGTTTGGACTCTCAGGGGACTGCCGTTCGCAGGCCGAGGAGCGCGTTGCGATGAGAAATTCGAGGGAGGGGGTACACTGGAGCCTCCAAGAGAGGCGTCCTTCGGGTCATAAGGGGCGCCACTTTCGTTTCCTCCCCCTTAGATCAGCCCTTGCAACATACCCTAGCTGGCAACGCCACTACCTCTCGCCGATTCGCTATCACTTGCCAGTCGTTCGACTCCGGGGTGTTGTTTTATATACCTTTGAGGGGAACTGACACCTCAATGTTTGCTTAACCCACCCCCGCAATTATTTCAGCTTCTAACATGGGAGCCCATGGAATGTGCCCCCCCAAAACAAAAAACAAATTGGGTCTGCCCATTGCCTTCATGTACATTGCCCCGTCCAATCATTTAAAGATCAAGATTAAGATAGAGAGATAAAGATCGTCAAGATATTAACATCGGTGGGCCGACCCTTGGGGCGAGGTGGGCTCCCTCTCACAGATGTCTTCACTTCGCACCACGACAACTTCTGAACGGAGCGTAATAAATAAATAAGAAAAGAACGGTACGGTTCCTTGATCAGTTCTGTATCATGAAAGGCTGATGCAATCTTCCTTGAATTGCTGAACCAATTGGAAAAAAATTACAATACGAAATGCGCACCCTGAACTCCAATAGGCACACGGCCTAAAACCGGTCGCGTTTCCGTGTTTTTACTTACCCTCAGCTCGGTGAGCCGATACGCAAACAGCTGTTGGTTTCAAATTCAGGCGTACATAATCCATGCTTGTAACACATGTAGTTGATAGATCTAGCATATCGTGCTGAACGAATCTGGTATACGAAGTAAACTGATTTCACAAAATGATCAATCGGACCTAAAAATACTTTTGTGTATATGTATGCACACATCGAATCAGAATGGATTTTCCCTTCAGATTAAATCATTTGCACCACTGTCACATCAAGATATATGTAAAATTTGCACCCAAAAATAAGTTCCAAACTTATGAAAATTTGGTCAGTTATGTTTTCCCCAGTTACCCTTGAAAATCGCCCCTGCTCTTCGGGCTTCCTGTAAGAAGAGGAGCACTCAGCCAGCGCCACACCGTCATTCCTCTCAGGGATGTACTCCGGCCGGAGAACGCCATGGGTGCGGCACCACACCATGTTGCTGAGATCCAACGTATGGGGCATTGGCTGGAATGGTATTTAAAAAATCGCTATTTTCCTCATCAACTTTGACTGTGGTCTTTCACTAATTACTCGTGGATACACTAATTACTTATACACCAGATGTTACGACTACACAATCCAAACGGTACGTGTTTGAAGCGCAAACAGGTGATGGCCGGTGGTGCAGACAGGTTGTGATTTGTGGTGTAAACAGGTGGTGTTTCGTGGTGCAAACAGGTGGTGTTTGGTGGTGGAGATAGGCTGTGTTTCGTGGTGCAAATAGGTGGTGTTTGGTGGTGCAAACTGGTGGTCTTCGGTGGTGCAAACAGGTCGTTTTTGGTGGTGTGAACAGGCGGCGTGGTTCGCAAGTTGAATTTCCCGGGCAGAGACTGTACTACACCGATTGAGACAATTCCTGACCGACGCGTCGCTATTGTTCACATTTCAAAATGGCGCCCAGTTAGAAAGATTATCATCTTATCTTTAGAACATGTGTGCATGTCAATGGATTCAATAACTTCCTTCGGGTATGTGATGCTGATGAAACTGGCCATGGGAATAGAACAGGTAGATAATGTGCTTATAATTCAGGATATGACATTAATTAGAGTGTTTCAGTCTCTTTTTTCTCCTCTAACTACTATATATAAATGGAAGGTATAATTGTCTTCCCTTGAAAGGCTTCATCCAGATGGATTCCTGCGACTCATATTTTAGCCCTAGTATTGTATGACTTCTCACTTACTGCTGCATTAAAATCGAGAGGACAGAATGCGAACATTGCACCACAGGAGGTACAAATAGGCTGAGTAGACCAGCATTTACAGTCGCTCTATCCGCGCTCTCCTGTAGCATTTCAGAGCCAGGGGAAGCCGGCCAATGTCAGTTAGTTCCGGTGAACAGTCGGCACACGGCAGACCTTATAAAAATTCCAAGCCCAAACTTCCGTTCGCCATAAATCCCAGTTCCAGATGCGGTGCGACATGTCGCCTTCAGTAATGGCACGGCTTAAGCCGGTGCCTCACACAAAAACGTGATGATTTCCACTGAAGCCCCAATTGGGTCTTCCGTTCTCACGGTCGGCTGTAAAAGGAGGGTGGCGATGGGCATTATTGACATAATTGGCTTTCCTGCCGTTGACACTGAAGCACTAACGCTGCTGAGTATTTGGACCAGGTGAATTGAAGCCATATGGTGATACAAGTATGTCCATCGGCAGGTGTTAGGGCTAAATTGGTGCTCATCTATTTTCAACACGCTTAAAGATGTCACATGTAATGGGTCAACGTTGCAGTTTTTCCCTAGTTTACCTCATCAGATGAAATTTTGGAACTTCCTAATGACCAATCACCAATTGGAGAGACCACTGATCACCAGTCCTGATCACCAGGACTGGTGATCAGGGGCGGATCCTGGGGCGACGCAGGATCCATGTACCCTCAGCCGCACGGAAAGTCTCAATCTGGTCTCAAGGAGGAGTCTGTGTCTCAATCAGCAGCTCCCCTCCGGGAGAACGGCACCCGTCCAGACGAGTCCCCACCCTCCCGCCAATCGAAATGCCTGCATACGCCCCTGTTGATGATCGGTTTAACCCTACCGGGTAAGGCATGGCAAAATACATCCAAATGTTACGGGGGCTGATTCCCCTTGTTTTCCTTTGTTTGGTCTTTAGCAGAGACAAAGTGCCATCCGGTAGATATTTGTTACGTTAATGAAAGGGTTACGTTAAAACCGGCTAATGTGGCATCCGGTGGTATCAAACAACCAAAAGAGGAAAGATGAGAGACGCCGGCAAACAAAGAACGTGGCGTAAAGGGCCGCTACATACATGACATACAGGTTCACGTACACGCATACATACACACATACATACATACCACTCAGTAGAACATTTGGAAGGTGGACAGCTTCACAGCCTGCGGACAGGCTCTGCGAACTGAAGCGAAGCGGAGGCCCGGCGCCCAGGGCGAGAAGTGGGCGTCAGGCCCGACCTTGAATGTGTAGGTGTATGTTTAAGTTAGAGCTTGGAAAAACCTGAGGAGGGGAAAACCTGAGAAGGGGAAAAACCAAGCTGCTTGGAAAACCCGTAGGTAAACAAAGACCAAGTGCAATCCATAGGAAAAACCGTCCGTTTTGGCGAAATTGGGTCGGTCCCTGCCTATCTAGTGGGAAATAACCTATGTGTATGTGGTTTACGACATCGGAGATGTTGATAGCGTTTGGCGTAAATGACTTGGTCTAGTTTGGTGCTGTGTAGAAAGGTAAATAGTATCTCAAGGAGCTTCGGATGCTCGTCACCGAGAAAGATTCGCAGCGAAAGTGGAAGACGATGTTCGGCGATGCAAGAAAGAAGGGAGCGACGTTGTAATTGATATGCAGGACAGATAAGCAAAAAAAAATGTTCGACAGAGCTCTGCATGTCACACACTTGGCAGGGTGGAGCGCGGCGAAGTTGGCGGGGCAGGAAATCATCGGTGAGTTTGGTGTGTCCGAGTCGGAGCCGGGCAAGAACCACCTCGTGTACGCGTGTGTGTTGCTGGGAACAGGGCCATTTGGAGAGAAGGGGCTTAAAGTGATGTAAGCGTGTGGTGTTATGGTTCCAGCATGTCTGGAGATATTGTGTGTATAGACTGTTTGTGAGGGGTAAAAGGTCACTGGGGGGCGGGGGAGGGTGTAAGGTCGATCGCTCGACGAGCAAGCTAATCCGCCCGCTCGTTGCCCGGAATCCCCATGTGGCCAGGAACCCAGAGCAGTGTGAGTTGGAGGTGAGCGTGATGGGTGTGGTACAGTTGACGGATACCGTGGAGTGTGGAGTGTGAAGTGTTGTGTATGGCTGCGAGAGCGTCAATGGATGAGCGTGAGCCAGCACAGATGATGATGGGTGTGGTGATGTTGTGTTGAATAATGTGCTGTAAGCAGGTTGGGATTGCCACTAACTCTGTCGTGTAAACCGAATGGTGTGGTGTTAATTGTGTTTGGCTATTGTTGGGTCCACCGCACCAGGCGGCATCTGTAACATCTTTGGTATGGGAGCCGTCGGCGTAAAAGTATGTGCGCTGGGGGTGGACCGCTTGATGTTCGAAAAATTGTGAGTTGAGTTTCGATGGGGAAAGTTTTGTTTTGTTATTTTGCCGAAAGAGATATTCGAGCTTGGGGTGTTTCCTGTACCAAAACGGGAATAAGAGGGGGGGGGCAGTTTGTCTGGCGTTACCTGGGGGAATCTCAGTGCGAGTGTAAGGACATGAGTCATATGTATGGCAATATTGTGTTTATTTCCATTACAGGTACACCGAACAGGGGTGCTGTAATCATGATTGTGCTGAGGGTGATTGTGCTGATTGCTGATTGTGATTGTGATTGTGATTGCTGATTGTGCTGATTGTGATTGTGATTGCTGATTGCTGATTGTGATGCATGATTGTGCTGTGCTGTGCTGTGTGCTGATTGTGCTGAGGCTGATTGTGCTGTGTTGTGGACCGACAGTGGTATCTAACGAGTTGGAGTGTTCTGCGGTGTTGCAAACTATGGAGGTGGGCCCCAGCCCGGAGACTACTGATGGGCGTGGTGCAGTGCGCCCCGGTGATGAGGCGTAAGGCGTGACTTTGTATGCGTTCAAGTGTTGTGATGTGTGAGGGAGATATATGGTAGAAGGTAAATGCATTGTATTCCAGGATTGAGCGAATGAGAACAATATATATGTTGGAGATAGTAGCCCTGTCTGCACCCCGTTGCGACCGGAGATACAGCGCAGGACATTTAGACGCTTAACGCAGCGCTGTTTGAGATAAGCAATATGAGGGCCGAAATAGAGCCTTTTATCTAGGACGATGTCAAGATAGCTGAAGGTGGTTTGGTGATGGATAATATGGTCGCGATAGCGTCGTGGTGTAAGAGATAGAATGTGCATTTGAAGACAGGAAAAGGGCATGATGACGGATTTCGTGGAGAGATCTGCAGTCCCAAAAGGGAGTACCAGAAATCAATGTTATCCATGGCGCGCTGCATAAGATAATTTGCTGCATGAGATAATGTCTGTCCATTGGTGTTTGCACCAAATGGCCAGATCGTCGGCATAAATGAAGTATATTTGACATGGGTAAATTTTGTAGATATCAGCGACAACGTCATTGATCATAAGGAGAAAGAGGATGGGGGATAAAACGCTGCCTTGTGGGACGCCTTGGTCAAGTTTGTGGGGCCGAGAGTGGATGTCGCAGCAGCGGACAGTGAATGTTCTGTTAGCGAGAAAGTTCTTGAGAAATGTGGCCATTCTGCCCTTGCTACCCATGCAGTGTAATTTGATTCGGAGGGCAGAACTGTGCATTTTATTAAATGCCGATTTTAAATCGAGAAAGAGTGCAAAGGTTTCATGTTTTTTAATGAAGCTGCGCTGTGTAGAATCAACAATTTGGATGAGGTTGTCAGTGGTGCTGCGTCTGGGTCGAAAGCCGCTTCGAAAGGGAGAGAATTTCGTTGTTTTCGAGGTAGACTCTGATTCGTCCATTGACCATGCGCTCGAAGAGTTTAGAGGCACAACTAGTGAGCGAGATGGAGCGATAGCTCGAGGGCATGTGGCGAGGTTTACGAGCTTTAGCGATAGGAATGATAGTACTAGTGGACCAAGAAGACGGAAAGGTGCCGTCGGTCCATAGCTGATTTAGTGCCGAGAGGAGGATGTCTTTTCATGAGTCAGATATATTTTGGAAGAAGGGGTATGCCAATTGGTCGGGACCAGTCGCAGTCTTGCTTACTTTGGAAAGGGATAAATTCAGTTCATAAAGAGTAAAGGGGGCATTATATGGTTCAGTGTTGTCCGAGATAAAGTTGCAGATGACGAGATTGTTGTGTAGGAAAGTTATGCTGTGTTGCGGGTATTGTGTATTTGAGGAAATGTCAGCGTAGTGAGTGGCGAAGTGTTCCGCGACGGCTGAGGGTTCTGTTATTTGTCGTGATTCCCCTGTCTTAGATCTCGATAATCTGTGGATCAATATGTTCCACGGAAAATATCGTTCGAAAGCTTGTAACGCTAACAACAATTTTATAGAAGCAAAACTTGAAATTTCGAAAACGGCGGATGCAGGAGGCAAAAAGGGATACAAATTACATTTGTGTGTTCTACTATAATAGCTTTTACACTTAGTCTAGCATTCAGATCCAGTTACCGCTAAACGACTCCAGATTAATAGTGATTTCATTTGTGAAAAAATGAAGTTCAATTACAAAAAACATAAGCGGATCTAGGGTAGCTAAGTTTTGGGCAGATGTTTTTGGCGAATTACCGACAATTATCGTCACTGGACTCCAGCTTTGAAGTGCTTCTAATGTGGGTTAATTAATGCCAATTTCAGAAATCATCAAATCAGCATAGGCGTAATCAGGAATACAGGAATTCTGAAGACACTTTTGGCAAGAAGGAATTCGCTTTGCCATCAATTAAATTGTATTCATTGACAAGGCGTAAATGAGTAATCGACAGAATATTACTCCACAAATAATAAATTTACATGATAGGCGATGCCAGGTATAAAAAAGGGTAGTTTTTTTAATTCGGTCCATAATCTTACTTTTGTTGGCGATTTTGGCGGTATTATCGACTTGACGAGACGCATTGTCGATTTGTCGTATTGAAAAGTTGTGCTGTACCATTGTGCTAGTTCCCGTTCCAGGTGTATTAAGGTGATGGCAGAAATGGACGTAAACACGTTCCACTGTATTTGCGAGTTTGAGTAATTGTGGTATAAACACAAAAAAGCTCAAGAACATGAACAATTCCGTCATATGTAAAAACATGAGCAAATCGTCGTGCCATAGTGTTTGTTCATTCACTATTTGAAAAACATCTGAAGAACCGCCTTATTTGTTCGTCCCGGATTCGCCTCTCTCCGTAACATTTTGTGCATCAGTGAGTGCATACAAATACGTATAATTTCATGAGGTCTGAAACATCAAGGAGAGCCAGGTTTGCCTGCTCTCTGACTTATATCAGCCATGCCTCATACTTGAACATACCTAATAAAGATGCTTTCCCTCCAACGCTTACCTTGATCCGTCTATGCATCAAAAGTATTAGCTTCTACCCTAATAGGAATTCTCAAGAAACCAGCGATGCTGTGATGGTGTGGCAGGGGCTCGGTTTATTATCATTTTGAAACCACCACCATCTCTGAATTGCATTACTCAGGAACCGCTTCTACTATTTATGTACATATTTATTGACATAAAATGTGCAGCATGTATGTCTTCTTCATTCGTGTACGGGCTAAAAATGAGTACTTATGTACACAACGTGTAGATAGGGGCGTTGACTTCACAAGATTATTGGGGTACAATACACCGAGGAAACGGGTGAGCCCAAATAGATTGGGGAGCACACTCTATATGGTCCCATGTTAAAAGTTGAAATTATTGGGAGGGGACAAAGCCAATATTTAGGGGACAACTCTCCCATACAAGTATTCAAACACCACCCATGCCGGTAGATATCTGATTGGCTTTGAAAGCTTATCAAACTGTCAAAATTGGTCTGGCCTGCCCAGCATGGTCACTGCCGCTTCTGATAACCCAAAAAAGCAATTGACATCTTACGTTGAAAAGAAGTTTAGGAAAAGTGTCCAAGTTTGAGAACGAGCATCACGCGTCGAAAAGCGGCGAGAAACAAAATACCCGGGGAATTCAGAACCAAATCACATCCTTGACATAATAGAGTTAAGTTCTGGGTGGATGGCTATTGACCTGTGGATAAACCGCTGGTAAGAATATCAAGTTACCACCCCATTGATATGATATGGATGGTCCGTGTACAACATGCATTATCTGCAACAGGGTAGAGATCTTGGGGAAATCTGGCTTGAAGACCCTGTGCTGCAAGCTATGAAAAAGATTGTTGGCTTTTAGAGAGAGTACAAAAGAGGGCAACAAAAATGGTGAATGGTATAGGCAACCTGGCATATGAGGAAAGATTGAAGAAACTGAATCTTTTGACGATTCGAGCATTTTTCTTTTTTTACAGCGCCTCGAGGTATAATTCCTGCATTCAGAGCAAAGCCTCCTGTTCAGTTTTTATGCTACCAACTTTGACAATAAACGGTCGACGAAAGTACTCGCATTCCTTGTTCAAACGCATGGTTCGTGGCTGCGTTTCTTGGACCCGAAGAGCTCGCCTTGTGGCGGTCACGTGTTTACGTCACGCCACGTGACACGTGCGCCCCGGGGCTAGAGCCGGCTCAATGATTACAACGCAGGCTGTCCAGCTGAGCGGCTGTGTGTGTCAGAGACTGGATGTCCAGCTAAGCGGCTGTGTGTGTCAGAGACTGGACGGAAGAGTTGCGGCGCAGAAAGGACAGTGGCAAACTGTGCTGCATATACTGTTTCGAGCATTCGGTAGCGTGCACTTAAGTGTACATCACATGCACAGGCTGCATCGCATGCGCTTCGAGGGTTGCCGAGCGAGTGCCGGTGAGGTCGGCGTACGCGTTTCCTGCCGCGGTATGATCTCAGATGTTGTTTCGGCAACCCAGAAGACCGGCAACCCGGATATTTGTTCACCTCTTGCTCTTGCTCGTCCAATACCCCGAATGATACCCTATACTGTTGTAAGGCGGTTTTGGACAAATATTATAGTGAAACTACAAGCTATATTATAGTGAAACTTAATATAGTGAAGCTAATATAATTGTGAAGCAACACAGTGATCACTTGATATGTTACCCACCAGTAATTCCAAGACCCCACATTATAACGCCGGGACATTGGAATCACTGTCCGTTGACAGGGGAACATCTTAGAAGTAATGGCAACACCACATCAACTAAGGCGTTCGGTTGGTTGGTTGCTGATTTGAGCCCCGTCGACCGTTGGGTGACATAGCGCCGCCAATCTATCACCCAAGTTGGTTGGTCTCTCATTTGAGCCGCGTCGACCGTTGGGTGACATGGCGCCGCCAATATATCACCCAAGTTGATTACGGGCGACAATACCGACAGGTGGGGCTCAAACCCGCAACCTATCAGTTGGGCTATGGGTACTTTACCGCTATGTTGTTATCTCACCTAAGCGGCTTGTTGAATAAAGCTCGGGCGGTGAAAATAATGGCAATTCCGACGTTGCCGGTACAATTTTGGGTTAATTTGCAACTAAAGAATTATTATAACTTGTTCTTTCCCCCGTGTGCGATACAGACGCTATAGCCCCTCCTTCCAGATGAGGTGGAAAATAAGTGACCCTCTCTATCACCATGGACTTCAGCAGTCGTGTCACTCCTGTCCCCCTCCCCTCGGCAGCGACACAACAGAGGCGTCGCTACCGCCCCCTCCCCTCGGCAGCGACACAACAGAGGCGTCGCTACCGCCCCCTCCCCTCGGCAGCGACACAACAGAGGCGTCGCTACCGCCCCCTCCCCTCGGCAGCGACACAACAGAGGCGTCGCTACCGCCCGCTCCCCTCAGCAGCGACACAACAGAGGCGTCGCTACCGCCCCCTCCCCTCGGCAGCGACACAACAGAGGCGTCGCTACCGCCCCCCCCTCAGCAGGGTACCGCCCCCTCCCTCAGCAGCGACACAACAGAGGCGTCGTACCGCCCCCCCTCGGCAGCGACACAACAGAGCTCAGGAACAACAGGGTCGCTACCGCCCCTCCCTCAGCAGTAAAAACAGAGGCGTCGCTACCGCCCCCTCCCCCACAACAGAGGCGTCGCCCCCTCCCCTCGCAGCGACACAACAAGGCGTCGCTACCGCCCTCCGCAGCGACACAACAGAGGCGTCGCTACCGCCCCCTCCCTCGGCAGCGACACAACAGAGGCGTCGCTACCGCCCCCTCCCCTCGGCAGCGACACAGAACAGAGGCGTCGCTACCGCCCCTCCCCTCGGCAGCGACACGAAGGGCCGCCCCCTCCCCTCGGCAGCGACACACAGAGGCGTCGCTACCCCCCCCCCTCGAGCGACACAACAGAGCGCGGCTACCGCCCCCTCCCCTCACAGAGGTGTCGCTACCCCCGCTCCCCTCAGCAGTACACAACAGAGGCGTCGCTACCGCCCCCTCCCCTCGGCAGCGACACAACAGAGGCGTCGCTACCGCCCCTCCCCTCAGCGTACACAACAGAGGCGTCACCGCCCCCTCCCAAAAGGCCCGCCCGCTCCCCTCAGCAGCGACACAACAGAGGCGTCGCTACCGCCCCCTCCCCTCGGCAGCGACACAACAGAGGCGTCGCTACCGCCCCTCCCTCGGCAGCGACACAACAGAGGCGTCGACCGCGACAAAGAGGCGTCGCCCCCCCCCCCCCCCCGCCACAAAAAAAAAAAAGGGGCCCCCCCCCCCCCCCTCGCGCGACACAACAGAGGCGTCGCTACCGCCGCGTCAGTGCCGGATGTGACGCATCTTGCAGACGTGCCGCCTGAGAGACCGCGACAGCGCATCACCATAACGCCTCTGGCTCGGTGGCTATGCAGTGCTCGCGCTGGACCATTGTTTGTTGTAGCTTGAAGTGCTGTTGGAGAGGCTTTGCAGAATCAGAGTCAATGATAAGCGGAAGCTTGTTGCGCTGAACTCACCACCCGATCGGGAATTTCCAGCTCAAAAACACAATTCTGACGCAGGGTTTACCGTACTCACAAACCCGGGCACGGCCGCCTGGTGCCTGCGACCCAGACCCTGACTGGCCGGTTGCACACTGGCCATCCCAGCCGGAGGTGCTAATGGCGAGCTCGTGAGCGATGCCACCAATTTGTTTGGAGCTGGAGTCGTGACATGCGCTGTAAAATGTACCTTAGCAATGTAGCAATGTAGCTTAGCGTGTCTAAAATCTGCCGACGTGTCATTCGATCTCGCAGCATGTCTAAGTAGCAGGTCATGTCAAGTCAAATTGTCGCACGCCACATTAAGTGTGATTTGGAATGGCATGTAGCGGTTTCTAAAGAACGTTTTTGGATATTGCAAGGGACCATGCAAAAGGATGTTAAGAGAAGATTACAGAGAGGATTCACACCATGGGCGGGTATAGGGGGCACTTGAGGTATGTGCCTCCCCGCATGGAAGATAGCGTCCCTCCGGGAAGGTTCGAATGAATTCCACCAAATTGTTCAGCCAGAGGCGCCCCTTGGAAGAAAAAGGCGCCCCTTCATTGTGCTCGAGTGCACCCCTCCCTTGAATTTCTTTCAGCCAGAGGCTTCAGAGTGCTCGAGTGCATCCCTTCAATTTGTTTCAGCCGGAGGCACCCTTTGGAAGAAAAGGGTGCTTGTTCGGTGTGCTCGAGTGCACCCCGACCCCTTCGCGAATTTGTTCTCCAGAGGAGTCCCTCGGAAGAAAAAGGCGCCCATCCAGGTTCTTTCCCTGTGACGCCCCTCCAGACACAATGTGACACCACGACATTTTCAGGAACCGCCTATCATTCAACGGTACCGTTGCGAAGATGCCATCCGCTTCCAAGACGCAAATATGAGTGGCAGCAAACTACACGAAAAGATAACCGAACAGTAATCAAATCACGCATTTATCTTTTGGAATCCATGCTGTAGCTCTTGCCTTGCACCTGACAAATTAATTCATACTATCCTTGCACAATGGAAAACTGAATTTTCAAGTAAGCTCCATTGAGGCATGCGACACTCCTTGTCGACGCGAAGGGAACCCTCTTTGTCAGCGCGAATAGGACGCTTCTAATAGGAGACAATAATAGACTATAATGTATATAATAGACCTAATAGACGCGAGTAGGACGCGAGGGGCACTCCGTGTCGTCGAGAGCGGGCACTCATTGTCGTCGAGAGTGGGCACTCATTGTCGTCCAGAGTGGGCACTCCTTGTCGTCGAGAGTGGGCACTTCTTGTCGTCGAGAGGTGGCACTTCTTGTGGTCGAGAGGGGGCACTCCATTTCGACGAGAGGGGGACGCTCCTTGTCGACGAGAGGGAATGCTCCTTGTCCACGAGGAAGCGACCATAAACGAGATAGGGTACCTGGGCCGCTGTGGTCGTCAGCCTCCCCAGACTGGGGTTGTCGCCTCTCCTCTCTTTTCCCCCGCTTAGTGGTCGTCCCTGCCGCCTGCTCTGCCTCGGCAGCAGCTAACCTCAGGGCCCCCAGCCGACAGGTTCTCCTCTCGACCGGGACGCCGCGCGGGCGTGGGAACTGGCCAACGAACAGCACACTGCAGACCACCTGACCCGGCCGCCGGAAGTCCCGCCACCACCGCCAGCCGGACCAGGTGGCGTGACGTCACACCGCCTGTGTGACGTCACGTGGCCGGAGTGGAGGCGGCGCGCCAGATTAGATAACGTGCGATAATCTGGCGAGCTAGCGGTTCGTGCAGCCGTCCCTATTTAGGGGGGACGTTAGGGTGGAACGTTACGGCTGACACGTCAGTGTGTATTTGTAATTTTACGGATTGTATGACAGCTGTAGCTGAGGCGATATGTGCTGAACAATTAGCTCATGTATAAACAAATATTAGTTATCTGTTATAGCCTCAGTCGACTTACTGCCATCGTTACCATGGTTACATACCTCCCGCAGGAAAAAAAAACAATTCGAGCAACAACGTGCTACATATTATGTAGAGCACAAGGTAGGGGACACCACGTTTACTTCAATGCACTACATAGTAGCCCTGCGGTCCACATGATCGTATTTTAGACTGCATTCGCTGGCCAATCATTGGTATTCCCATTTAGCTTCGGGGGCAGTTCTTCCCTTCGCCCTTCCCCTCCCATTCCAAGCCTGTCTCTCCCAAATGTTGTGGTCTGTCTCCCCCACCTTTGAGCAGTATTCAACAAAATTACAAAGCAATCGGGCCGGAAATTCACGAGAAATTGTCCGATAACCTTGCCGGGTCCCTGTCATCGACGCAACGGATAGCCCTTGACATCGCATATCACCATGTATCCACCAGGAACAGGGTCGGTTACACCGTGGAATCTGGCCGAAAATGTCATGAAGGAATCAGACCTCACCTGGTGACCGACCAGATTTTTCGCTTCAGTTCAGGGTACGACTTACAAGCCCGCTCATGTTAGAGAGGCTGTTGTGTTGTGTTGTGTTGTGTTGTGTTGGACTTGGCGTGTTTCCCTTGGGAGGATGCAAATGCAGCCGAGGGTCGTGAAGCACATTGCAGCTACCACCAATCAAATTGTTTCATTAAAGAACTTTAAGCGGCCAAAATCAGACAACAGATCCGTGCACTCCAGGCTGATGCACTGGCCACTCCAGAAGGTGTGCAGGGCACGACTGCACTCTGTACCGTGTCCTCACAACACAGGGGTCGCGGCAGCACAACCGGTAGGACGTTGGAGTTTCGACAGTGGCAAGGTCGCGGGTTAGAATCCCACAACCGACGTGAATACCGGGACCAGCCACGACCTATCAGCGTCAGAGGTTGGCGACGCTGCGCGGCCTGACAGTCGAACGCGTCACGAGATAACCCAATGCTCTTCTTCCGTGCAAACACGTCAATCGCAAATGACGCGGACGAATTTCGCGCGTTTCCCGGCGGCGCCGAGTATGACGCAACTTAATCACCGAGCAGCCGGCGGTCGCCGGGCACGCCACCTGCCATTACGTCATACTGCCGTCACTGTCCCTGGCCGGGCAGCGGACCGGAGTAACGCACGTGAAAAGTTTCACCTCTTATCTCGGGCCGCTCTACATGCTGCGAGCGAGCAGACGAAGGTAAGCCAGGTGGCCGACGACTGTGAGTCAGATCGCCGACGACTGTGAGTCAGATCGCCGACGACTGTGAGTCAGATCGCCGACGACTGTGAGTCAGGTCACCGACGACTGTGAGTCAGATCGCCGACGACTGTGAGCCAGGTCACCGACGACCGTGAGCCAGGTCACCGACGACTGTGAGTCAGGTCACCGACGACTGTGAACCAGGTCGTCGTCGACGAGCGCTCGGCAGTGATCGATGAGACTCGACAGCGTCAGATAGTCCCGGGGAAGCGGCCGCCAATGCCCACCAGTGTCCATTCACTGGCCTGACAATGCTGTGATGTTATCTTATCTTATTATTATTATTAGGAGCACAATCTGCTATCCACTGGAGAAGGCGAGGCATGCGAATGGCACGCACACCCAGCGGTGAAACTTTCCTTCCGGGATACACAAAGGCAATGGTGGCAGAGGAACTGTCTCGAAGTTTGAGAGCAAAGAGTCAACTTGAAGTCGATTCGGTCCTTACAACTCCCATAGGTTTAATATAACGAAGAATGGCTCTTAGATGCTCCTGGGTTTTAGGGCCCCTGGCCGAAACGTTGAGCAAAAAAGTACAACCCTTGTCGTTACTTTTGATGTCAACTCAGCACCTCCTGGTATATTGAAGGTCGTATATATATTTTATTTACACACAACTCCCATAGGGTTACTTTACAACTCGCATTCGGTCCCTACAACTCCCCAATGTTAAACTCGTCCAACGTAGTGCTCGTCCAAAGTTAAACTCGTCGGGTAGGGAAGGATCGCTGCGCTCTCTGTCCTCCACCTCACCGCACCATTGAACAAATGTGCAGTTGGCCTGATTCAAGAGCACGGAGGAAGTCAATCGTGGCCCCCTCCTCCTTAAACCGCCTCCTAAACCGCTAAGCCTAGAGTGAGGTTCGGTACTAAATTGATGACCAGCAACCATCAGCTGGCAGGGTGTGTCGACGTCATAGGAAAGCAAAACACAATGGCAGACAAAATCCGCCACGTCATGGAGCAAGAGGAAAGTCACACGATGAGATACGTGGGGGGGGGGCAAGCTTAGTGGAGCATTAGGTTGATTGGAGCACAGTGCTGAGGTCATTTGCGCTGCCTTTAAAGTGAGTGGGTTTTACAATCTAGCCTAAGGCAAGTCTATATTTATGTTAAGGAAGTCTTACGTTATAGTGCATGTGACGTCAAGATGCTGAAGGCGGGGCTGGGCGGGGGACATCGCCGGATGTTTAGCGTCGTAATGTTACTTCATGAAATACGATGAGCTCAGTCTCTAGAATGGCCTATCCTGGGCAAACGTCGTACAACGCAAAACCACGGAGACATTCCAGTACAATATGGACCTAACTGACCGGTCTACACACGACCAAGTCAAACGACAGCACATTCGACACAGACAAGCATTCCAAAAATTCCGCTTAGTGTTACCAAAGCAATCACAATGGACGGCATGCCATAAGTGAGAATACGGTTCAGCGCCAGTGCCTAGTCTTTGGCGTGCTGACAGGTTGGTTGGTTATTGGTTTTACGACACGTCGACCGTTGAGTCATGTAGCGTCGCCAATCTCTCACGCCGATTGGTCGTGGGCGAAGAGTAGCGACAGGTGAGACTCGAACCCACAACCTTTCGATTGTGGGACGAGCATCTTACCCTTAGACCACTCGTCCCCTGGCGTGCTGACAGGCGAGCCTCCAACCACCACCAGCTCCCAAGGCGCAGCGAACAAAGCCACCCTGGCTTCACCACCATAGCCGCCTTCAGGACGACATCAGCTGGTGCGTGTCCACCCAGTCGTGTCGCAGTTGGCTCACATTAGGCTCCGTCTCTGGCGTCGCCACCGGCTACCAGTCACGCTCCGCTACGGAACGCTACGTTCGACGCTCCGCTACGGAACGTTACGTTCGACGCTCCGCTACGGAACGTTACGTTCGACGCTCCGCTACGGAACGTTACGTTCGACGCTCCGCTACGGAACGTTACGTTCGACGCTCCGCTACGGAACGTTACGTTCGACGCGTTATATGCCGTGGTCGCCTTCGCACGCCGCCGGACCGAGGGTGTAAGGTGGTAAGTGCAGAGCCCAGGCGAGGTAGTGGAATATGCCGAAGGTGGTAATTACGCACGCCGCGAGACCGAGGGTGTAAGGTGGTAAGTGCAGCGCTCAGGTGAGGTAGTGGAATATGCCGAGGTTGGTAATTACGCACGCCGCCGGACCGAGGGTGTAAGGTGGTAAGTGCAGAGCCCAGGCGAAGCCCAGTAGTGGAATATGCCTAGCGTGGTAATGATTGGGTTTGGACGCGCTGAGTGTTTTAGCGCATATAGCGTCACCAATCTTACACGTTGATTGATGGCACGCGAAGAGAAGCGAGAGGAAAGCCTCGAACCCATAATATTCCTGTTGGAAGACAGGCACCTCACTCCCATGCTAAGCTTGCCCACGGTGGGAGAGCAGTCTCAACTGCTACAATCGAGTCTCCACGCATCTTGATTTATCTCTCTTGGTTCTGGTGTGAAATTATGACGACGTCTTTCCAACAATGTCTGGTACAGCCACCACCAAGACTTACCCGCGAGCAACGTTCAGCCTGAGGGCGTCCAGATGCCCCTCTCCCAGGACGTCTGGTGAGTTCGCCGCCAAGACTCACCCGCGACCTGCGATTAGCCTAAGGGCGTCCAGGTGGCCCTCGTGCGCCGCCCACAGGGTAGGCGTCATGCCGTCCTCGTCCTGGGCATTGCAGTCCCTCTTGCTGGCCTCGTGTAGCAGATCCAGGTAGCCGTCCCGGGCCGCCCTGAGGGTCGTGTCACTCCCGGTTAGATTCAGAGGGTCACTCACTCACTCACGGTCACCCGGTTTAGATTCGGTTCAACAGGTTTGAACATGCGCATCGGGCAGTCACTCAACGAATTGTTCAGCCGAAGACACCCCTACCTAAGACAGGGACTCCTGCGAGGCACTCCTCCGACGTGATGGTGGACGTGATGGTGATGGTTAAGATGGTGGACGTGATGGTGGACGTGATGGACGTGGACGTGATGGTGGACGTGCACTCCGACGTGATGGTTCTTGGTGTTGCCACTCGCCGACTATTTTTGGTCACATAGCGTCGCCAATCTCCCGCGCCGATTGGTCGCGAAAAGTGCCTGGCAGATGGTGGGTGACCTTACCCCTGGCAGATGGTGGGTGACCTTACCCCTGGCAGATGGTGGGTGACCTTACCCCTGGCAGATGGTGGGTGACCTTACCCCTGGCAGATGGTGGGTGACCTTACCCCTGGCAGATGGTGGGTGACCTTACCCCTGGCAGATGGTGGGTGACCTTACCCCTGGCAGATGGTGGGTGACCTTACCCCTGGCAGATGGTGGGTGACCTTACCCCTGGCAGATGGTGGGTGACCTTACCCCTGGCAGATGGTGGGTGACCTTACCCCTGGCAGATGGTGGGTGACCTTACCCCTGGCAGATGGTGGGTGACCTTACCCCTGGCAGATGGTGGGTGACCCCTGGCAGATGGTGGGTGACCTTACCCCTGGCAGATGGTGGGTGACCTTACCCCTGGCAGATGGTGGGTGACCTTACCCCTGGCAGATGGTGGGTGACCTTACCTTCCCTGGCAGATGGTGGGTGACCTTACCCCTGGCAGATGGTGGGTGACCTTACCCCTGGCAGATGGTGGGTGACCTTACCCCTGGCAGATGGTGGGTGACCTTACCCTGGAGTGGTGGACCTGGCAGATGGTGGGTCCCTGGCAGATGGTGGGTGACCTTACCCCTGGCAGATGGTGGGTGACCTTACCCCTGGCAGATGGTGGGTGACCTTACCCCTGGCAGATGGTGGGTGACCTTACCCCTGGCAGATGGTGGGTGACCTTACCCCTGGCAGATGGTGGGTGACCTTACCCCTGGCAGATGGTGGGTGACCTTACCCCTGGCAGATGGTGGGTGACCTTACCCCTGGCAGATGGTGGGTGACCTTACCCCTGGCAGATGGTGGGTGACCTTACCCCTGGCAGATGGTGGGTGACCTTACCCCTGGCAGATGGTGGGTGACCTTACCCCTGGCAGATGGTGGGTGACCTTACCCCTGGCAGATGGTGGGTGACCTTACCCCTGGCAGATGGTGGGTGACCTTACCCCTGGCAGATGGTGGGTGACCTTACCCCTGGCAGATGGTGGGTGACCTTACCCCTGGCAGATGGTGGGTGACCTTACCTCCCTGGCAGATGGTGGGTGACCTTACCCCTGGCAGATGGTGGGTGACCTTACCCCTGGCAGATGGTGGGTGACCTTACCCCTGGCAGATGGTGGGTGACCTTACCCCTGGCAGATGGTGGGTGACCTTACCCCTGGCAGATGGTGGGTGACCTTACCCCTGGCAGATGGTGGGTGACCTTACCCCTGGCAGATGGTGGGTGACCTTACCCCTGGCAGATGGTGGGTGACCTTACCCTGGCAGATGGTGGGTGACCTTACCCCTGGCTGGCAGATGGTGGGTGACCTTACCCCTGGCAGATGGTGGGTGACCTTACCCCTGGCAGATGGTGGGTGACCTTACCCCTGGCAGATGGTGGGTGACTTCTCCCTGGCAGATGGTGGGTGACCTTACCCCTGGCAGATGGTGGGTGACCTTACCCCTGGCAGATGGTGGGTGACCTTACCCTGGCAGATGGTGGGTGACCTTACCCCTGGCAGATGGTGGGTGACCTTACCCCTGGCAGATGGTGGGTGACCTTACCCTGGCAGATGGTGGTACCCCTGGCAGATGGTGGGTGACCCCCTGGCAGATGGTGGGTGACCTTACCCCTGGCAGATGGTGGGTGACCTTACCCCTGGCAGATGGTGGGTGACCTTACCCCTGGCAGATGGTGGGTGACCTTACCCCTGGCAGATGGTGGGTGACCTTACCCCTGGCAGATGGTGGGTGACCTTACCCCTCGACTGCTCACCTCCGCCCCTCCGAGGAAATGATAACCATCCGGACGAGTGTCCCACTTGACGAGTGATCCCGGACGAGTGATCCGGAAGAGTGTCCCACATGACGTTCGTGCCATATGCTAACGCCGCATGTCAGGAACGTCACTTGAAAACGGCTGGTGATGACTGACTTTACACGCACTAAGCAGCTGAGGCCATATCGCGTCGCCTACCTCTCATCCTGGCAGGAGGGACGGGCACCGCGTGGAATCGAACCCCGTACCTCTGGCATGCTAGACGCCCAGTTTAACCACCGAGCTAACAGCGGCCTTGAAAACGGGCTGAAAAACCAGACGGTGAGGAATTGAAGAATGCCCACGGTGCATTGGAGCAGGCAGGAGTGCGATAGGGGTGGGAACAGATATCTTCATGGTCGAACATTAACCCGTGCCGTCTCGAGCCCCCACCGAAGGTTGTTAACGGACAGTCAAAAACTGAGCGCAGCAACGCGCCGACATTTTTCTTGCCGTTTCCCACATCAATTTAACATGTTGTGTGAACATTTTGAGGTCAGATCATCAACGGTCACCGACTTCTTCAAGGTCAAGTGAAATCTGACCTTGAAGAGGTCCATGACCTCGAAATAGTTCAACCATTCGCCACACTTTAACGGTTACAGATATTTGAAGGAAATTTTCAGCTATGACTGATTTTTACGTTCATAAAAACTAACAAAAGGAATTTTGAATTTCTGCGTTTTTCATGACTTATTTGTTTTGCATATTTACCCACAAAGGTTAAATCGAAGATTCTGGCACTAAGATAGTACTTTTATTGTACTTTTATAGTACTTTGATGTAGGCACTTTTATTAGGTTAAGTTTACTAAAAGCAACGTTTTTCTGTGCGCTTAACCCATAAAAAAAATTTGAAAGTGTAAAACTGAACAATTCGCACCATACAAAAAATGTGAGGTGGGCAAATATTTTCGGGCTATAGTGTATTACGCTTTCCTTTTCTGATGCCATCTAAGTTTGATTTTGAAATCGTCCCCAAAATGAACTCGCCCGAGCCAAAAGCATGACGTCAGACGTGACCACATGAACCCCTAGTGACCTCACTTTTTGAGGCGATAACATTTGTAGGATAGTTTCTAGCCCTACTCGTCGAGCGCTTTCTGATAACACGTCATTCGTTATCGTACGTCGCTTCATTTGGATATTAGAGGGAGGTATGTAATGACCCCCCCCCGAGACTTGGTGTTGGAATTTGCACGAAAAAGACCTGAAGGGCTAAAACGATGAAAATGGAGAGCAAATGAAAGAAGGGGAAAACGAAAGAGGGAACGGGAAGAGAGAAGGATGAGGGATAATGACGAGGAGAGAGGGAACGAAGACAGATATAATACGATAAATGGGTGAGATGACTGACAGGGGCATACGAAGAGCAAGCGGCAGAGACAGAGACAGAAACAGAAACAGAAAGAGTGACAAAGGCAGAGACAAAGGCAGAGACAAAGACAGAGACAGAGACAGAGACAGAGACAGAGACAGAGACAGAGGAAGAGGCAGAGGCAGAGGCAGAGGCAGAGGAAGAGACAGAGACAGAGGCAGAGGCAGAGACAGAGACAGAGACAGAGACAGAGACAGAGACAGAGACAGAGACAGAGACAGAGACAGAGACAGAGACAGAGACAGAGGCAGAGGAAGGTGCAGGAAGTGATAGATAAGGAGAGAGAGAGCGATGACAGTGAAATCATCCGCACACACCGTGACGCAACAGCGAAGTGTGTGGACTGTCGGCGTGCATTTCAGTGCAGTTCCTCCCCACAGCGACACCATCAACAGAGCACAGCAGAGCACAACAGACGTGTGTTTTGCTCCATTCCAGACCACCACCAAGGCCAAGAAATGAGGACATCTGGTGCCATCGCATGTGCGGGCTGGAACATCGGGAAGCGGGGAGGGGAGGTCGTAAAATCTCGAGACAGTTTCTGCTTAAATATGTACCTGAAAAAACCATCTGCTTGATAAAATAAGTAAACATCTGGTAATAACTAACATGAGTGATGCCGTAGGCATGTCTGGTTCAGAAAAGTAAGCCAATTGTCATTAATTGGTGGTAAGTTATCCTCGTGTAAGGTGCCTCCCACCACCCCACCTGCATGTATATGTCTGTGTTTGGCTGTCAACCCATGGCTGTGCTTCATTGAGTGCACAAATTCCTAGCTAGGTGCCTAGATGGGCACTGCAAGGCATGCAAGGCATGTTAATCACACTGAGCTAAAACAAAGGCGAGCTAAAACACACTGAGCTAAAACGAGGCATGTTTTATACATTAAATGAAATGGTTGCGAGTCTGGCGTGGCAAAGTTGTGTTCTGGTGCATTGAATTTGGTAGCCACCTAGGTTTTTTTAGTAAGTGCCTATTTTGTTCTGGATAGTGACACTTATCTCCAAGCAAACAGGGTAAGTATTTTTAATATTTCATGTACAGCTCATGTTACTGTACGTTTATATCTGATTTGATCTTTTGCGTTGGCCTGGTTCTTGTAAGGTGTGTTCGCGTTTATGCACCATGAGCTAGCATAGGTTAGATGAATGCCCAGTCTGCACATGCAATCTGTAGTGATATTGTTATGTTTGGTAAGATATCATGCTGCTAGCAAAAATTGCTATTCATATGTCACACCAAATGTTAATTTAGTTATATTTATTTGTCTTGTTCGCTAAAATATTGTAAAATGTTCATGCGGTTGATTACTGCAACCAATCAGATTTGAATTATTTTGCATTTTGAAACCGGATTGGACAACGGATGGATATCAGTACCTGGTACGGATATGGACACAGATTGGATCGGTTCATACGGATATGGATTGGATCGGATTTGAACATGTCAATCCGTGTTACGCTATAATTGATATCCTCTGCCCTGACAAGACAGGGTTCGGGTCACTTCACGCGTTCGCACAGCCCCCGGCTGGGAGGGTCGGCTGACAACTGACAGGATATCTCGCCAAATACACCACACCAGGGCTTCCGTGTCACGTGTCGGTGTCGGTGTCGGTGTCGGTGTCGGTGTCGGTGTCGGTGTCGGTGTCGGTGTCGGTGTCGGTGTCGGTGTCGGTGTCGGTGTCGGTGTCGGTGTCGGTGTCGGTGTCGGTGTCGGTGTCGGTGTGGGTGTCGGTGTCACCTGTCACCTGTCGGTGCACCGGCGGCACGTTCGGCCCTCGGCCGAAATTATGCCGATGGACTGAAATTCCAGAATCGAATGGTGGGGCCATTGATCATGCAACAAGCTCTGCGTAGCATAGTATCCTGTTCCATAAAGCCACCTGAACAAACATATCATTTTAATGCATTCCAACAGAAGTGAAAAAAAAGCTTGATCACTAGACCATGTACGTGGAAGATGGAGAAACATACCGACTCTGAAGAGACCGCAGGATACACATGGGGATATATGTATTTACATATACATACACATATATATATATACATATATATATATATATATATATATATATATATATATATGTATATATATATATATATATATATATATATATATATATAAGGTAAAGGTGACAAACATACAGCCCACTATACACGGATGCCAATAGGTAAAACATGTTCGTGGATTCAAACTAAAGAATTGTACTAACAATTCTGCATGTCGATGCGAAAAACAAATGATTTCTGCCAAACAGCTTTGGCAGCATTGTATTTTTATTTTTGGAAAGAGAGATAACTTTGTTGGAGCTGTACCATTCAAAATCGATACAGATACTCAATCGGTGCTATCCAGTACCGTCAATACTCCGCAAAGGGCATGCTATAAACAGGGGCGGATCCATGAAACTGATTCCGGGGAGGGGGCTTGTTCTGGAGGGGCGTGATTTCTCCGGAGGGCAAGCGTCCTTTCTATTCTGAGGGGCGTCGTCAGCTGAAGGAACCGTTGGGCGGAGGGGGGGGGGGTGAGGGTGCGCTCGAGCATCCAGGAAGGGCGCCATTTTCCCATCGAAGGGTGCCACATTTCTATCTGGAGGGGGGGGCGGACATGTCCCCATTTTCCCTCCCCTGGATCCGCCAGTGGCTGATAACAAGCTCTAATCAGCTTCTGCCGACGAGTGCTACGGTCGACCATGGCCCTTAACGACGGACTCCGCAGGGTCGTCATCAGGCAGCGATAGCCCGATAAGATAGCCCGTATCGACGGCCGCCGGACAGACCGTATTGTCTGATAGGACACCTCCGACACGCCCGCGGCGGTTCACGTGCACCCCTCCCCCCCATGCCACAGCTCCGGGAACGTTCTGAAACAAAAAACGGCGGCAAATCTGCGTGAGGTGCGTGGGGGCGTGGGGGCGAAAGCCGGCGTGGGGGCGACAAAGCCGGATGTTTCATCTCACATTCAGCAGAGCCGGATGTTGTATCAACACATCGTCCAGCACATGCATTGGCAGCGCCAGGGTGGGGGACTGGGAGAGGTCACGTCGCACCCTCCTAAAAACTTTGTGAAATGTAACATTGCGTCCATGCCGCTGCATGGGAAGAATCGCAGTAACAGCCCTCTCGTCTCCTCTGCCCAAGGCCCGTGCTGCCGCCCATGGGGACGTGGATTGATACGGAACTAGATAGCAGGTAGGCATGTGGTCGGCATTGGCAATACTTCAGAGCACCAGTTTCAAATCGGTTTTCAATCCGGCGATAAACCTTTATTTCGGACTTCGTAAGGGTAAAAATACAGATGTCATGTCAATGAAGGTGTCAAATGTCCGGGGGTATTGAGCTCCCCCCCGCCCTCCCCAATTGTTCACCGACCGTTGAAGGTTTGGATAGGAGCTGATAAGATTATCCATAGGAAGGACGCTGATGTTCCTTTTCTTCCGACCATAGCAATGATGTTACGGCTATATATCACAAATCACATGCATTGTATAAGCCATATATAGTACTGTTCCATACAGGAATGGTGCAGGGGACGACGGCTACTCCTTACAAGTACTTTTCGAGTATCATAGCATTGAAGTCATAGGTGTTGCGTAATGCATTGCAAAATTGCCGCGGCAGGTTTCAGACGTCCCCATGCAGAGACGCAGACTACGGGAGAGGGCGGGGCCCGGACTAGCCCTCAATACAACTAACATTAGATCAAACAAACAAAAAAGCGGTATGCGCCACGCCAAGGAGCAAATTTTCAGCGCGTTTCGCGGGCCCAGCGGGTCCAGGTAACATTGAATTTTTGGGATGTAGAGTCACCGTTAGGAACAATCTGGCTGCGCCACTCTATTCACAACCTTGGTTTTACGATTAATTATTCCCTCAGCTTCTTCATATATTCGACCAAGACTCTGCTTTACATCATAAGCAATGCCCTTCGCGTGACATTATCTGGAATATTCAGGTCTCACTTATTCTCAACAGTCACCTTTGAGTCGTGCCGGTTTCTGTGGCATTCATTTGCCAACATAGCTCCGTATCAGGGGCGGATACCGGGGGGGCTGGGGGAATATGCTCCCTCTCCATGGAAGGTGACGCTCCTCCGGCGGTTCAAAGGCACCCCTCCGGGAATGCTCGAATGCATCCTCCACTCGAATTTTTCAGTCAGAGGCGCCCATCGGAAGGCAAAGTGGCGCACTCCGGACATGTACCCCCATGACAATTCCTGGAACCGCCTCCGCTCCGCAAAGATACTGAACCGCCTTCTGTAGCATTTACTCACTTACTCCGGCAACCGCACGGCCAGTTACCAGTTCAGCACCTGGTCCCAACCGTCATTGAATTAGAATAGCATGCTTATTGCAAAATAGCGTATCATGTTCCAAGCGCTGGTGTAGGAATGTGCATGCGGCGACGCATAAAGTCCCTGAAAGCATGGGAATTGCCTTATATACTTTTCCTGCGGCAAGTGCCCCCTCAGTCTTGGCTTCCTCCCCCCCCCCCCCAATAATTCCACCGTTGAACATGGGACCCAATGGAGTGTGCCCGCCCCCAATCCATTTGGGCCCGCCCAATTCCTCATGCATTGTGCCCCCCCCCCCCAGTCATTTTCATAAATCAGCGGCCCTGCCTGGAAGGGTGCCTTCGTCTGAAATTTCCTTCAGCGGAGGGAGGGATGCACTCCAACATACTGAAGGGACTTTGGACGTCAAAGGGGTGCCACTTGTATACAGGGATGATGCACATTCCCCCAGCGCCTCTCCTGCATCTGCCCCTGTCATATTCCCGTAACGTTAGCAACACCCCAACCAATGTGCCTGTTCTGCGTGCCAAACCAGCTTACCTTGGTGGACACACAAAGTACAATGACCCCACTGCGTACGTGACGCACGTGCCGGAAATTGGCCATTCGCTGGATGTGCCATCAAGTATACAGGAGCTAACGACAGGAGCCCCGCCCGTCGAAATGGAGCAACAGTGGCCATTCGCTCCACCTGGTATTAAACATACAGGAGCTAACGGCAGGACCGCGCCCATTAAGGTGGGAAATAGTGATCATTCGTCACTCACTACACACAAATAAACGCTGTTTCCCGTGGTCTGAAAACGAGAAGGTGCTCATGGAGTCGGCCACGAGCCAGACGTTATTTACAACATCGTAAAAACTGGTGAAAACTGGCGAAAACGTAATCTGCTTATCACAAACTAACTCAGAGCACATGAGAGGAACTTGGTTCGGTTATTTCAGCTTTGCCGGATTGCACGCCACAACTTCTCGAATATTAATTATGATGCATATAGCTTACTGAAAAAGAGACGAATATTATCGAAACATTGGACTACCGAAGAAAGTGAGACTGCTCACCTTTATTTCAAATATCTATTATAGTGTGCATTGTTACTGTCTGTATGCCTAAAATTGCGAAGCTCAGATATATTGGCATAGGTATTGCAAATAAAATGCAATTGATAGCGATTCCACTGGACATATACTTCCTATGGGGAAATACCATTGAAAGCGTAACTATGACGTGGCGAGACAGATCTAGTTGTTAATAGGATAAACATTTTTGTAACGTGTTGGTGCTGATTGTGTTGGCGCCCCTCAGAGACCAGGTGCTACTTATCGTCCCCGGGTTCTGCATGAGTTCTTCAGAGCATGTCTTCTCTCCTCGGCTTTATCCGAAAACCCCGATTGTGTTCCAAATACCTGTGGAGACACACTCAATCTTGGGGAGGTGGAGCAATTGGCAGCTTCGTGCGCTTCGTAATTTCAAGAGCCACTCTTTTCCGTTTGCCCTCAATAATGATCCAACGAAACTGGCACAAACGGCCTGAGCTGCGTGTGATTGCCGAGTGCGGTTCCGGTGGTCAACCCACAGAGCGGCTGCCGGTGACGATGTGCCTCCGCCGTGGACGCGCCTCTGGCAACATCAGACCTCCTCCCCCTCACCCTCCTCCCGCCCGTGAGCTACGTGAGAGATAGACCGGACATCCCCGGCCCAGCCACCTCCAGTGTGGTGTGAAGCTGGAGGTGGGCGGGTGACGACGTCGGGCCACCTCCAGTGTGGTGTGAAGCTGGAGGTGGGCGGGTGACGACGTCGGGCCACCTCCAGTGTGGTGTGAAGCTGGAGGTGGGCGGGTGGCGACGTCGGGCCACCTCCAGTGTGGTGTGAAGCTGGAGGTGGGCGGGTGACGACGTCGGGCCACCTCCAGTGTGGTGTGAAGCTGGGGGTGGGCGGGTGACGACGTCGGGCCACCTCCAGTGTGGTGTGAAGCTGGGGGTGGGCGGGTGACGACGTCGGGCCACCTCCAGTGTGGTGTGAAGCTGGAGGTGGGCGGGTGGCGACGTCGGGCCACCTCCAGTGTGGTGTGAAGCTGGAGGTGGGCGGGTGACGACGTCGGGCCACCTCCAGTGTGGTGTGAAGCTGGAGGTGGTCGGGTGGCGACATGTCCACCTTGGTATGGCGGACGACGTCGGGCCACCTCCAGTGTGGTGTGAAGCTGGAGGTGGGCGGGAGGCGACGTCGGGCCACCTCCAGTGTGGTGTGAAGCTGGAGGTGGGCGGGTGACGACGTCGGGCCACCTCCAGTGTGGTGTGAAGCTGGAGGTGGGCGGGTGACGACGTCGGGCCACCTCCAGTGTGGTGTGAAGCTGGAGGTGGGCGGGTAACGACGTCGGGCCACCTCCAGTGTGGTGTGAAGCTGGAGGTGGTCAGGTGACGACGTCGGGCCACCTCCAGTGTGGTGTGAAGCTGGAGGTGGGCGGGTGACGACGTCGGGCCACCTCCAGTGTGGTGTGAAGCTGGAGGGGGTCGGGAGGCGACATGTCCACCTTGGTATGGCGGACGACGTCGGGCCACCTCCAGTGTGGTGTGAAGCTGGAGGTGGGCGGGTGGCGACATGTCCACCTTGGTATGACGGACGACGTCGGGCCACCTCCAGTGTGGTGTGAAGCTGGAGGTGGGCGGGTGACGACGTCGGGCCACCTCCAGTGTGGTGTGAAGCTGGGGGTGGGCGGGTGACGACGTCGGGCCACCTCCAGTGTGGTGTGAAGCTGGGGGTGGGCGGGTGACGACGTCGGGCCACCTCCAGTGTGGTGTGAAGCTGGAGGTGGTCGGGTGACGACGTCGGGCCACCTCCAGTGTGGTGTGAAGCTGGGGGTGGGCGGGTGACGACGTCGGGCCACCTCCAGTGTGGTGTGAAGCTGGAGGGGGTCGGGAGGCGGCATGTCCACCTTGGTATGGCGGACGACGTCGGGCCACCTCCAGTGTGGTGTGAAGCTGGAGGTGGGCGGGTGGCGACGTCGGGCCACCTCCAGTGTGGTGTGAAGCTGGAGGGGGTCGGGAGGCGACGTGTCCACCTTGGTATGGCGGACGACGTCGGGCCACCTCCAGTGTGGTGTGAAGCTGGGGGTGGGCGGGTGACGACGTCGGGCCACCTCCAGTGTGGTGTGAAGCTGGAGGTGGTCGGGTGACGACGTCGGGCCACCTCCAGTGTGGTGTGAAGCTGGAGGTGGGCGGGTGACGACGTCGGGCCACCTCCAGTGTGGTGTGAAGCTGGAGGTGGGCGGGTGACGACGTCGGGCCACCTTGGTATGGCGGACGACGTCGGGCCACCTCCAGTGTGGTGTGAAGCTGGAGGTGGTCGGGTGACGACGTCGGGCCACCTCCAGTGTGGTGTGAAGCTGGAGGTGGGCGGGTGACGACGTCGGGCCACCTCCAGTGTGGTGTGAAGCTGGAGGTGGGCGGGTGACGACGTCGGGCCACCTTGGTATGGCGGACGACGTCGGGCCACCTCCAGTGTGGTGTGAAGCTGGAGGTGGGCGGGTGACGACGTCGGGCCACCTCCAGTGTGGTGTGAAGCTGGAGGTGGGCGGGTGACGACGTCGGGCCACCTCCAGTGTGGTGTGAAGCTGGAGGTGGGCGGGTGACGACGTCGGGCCACCTCCAGTGTGGTGTGAAGCTGGAGGTGGTCGGGAGGCGACGTCGGGCCACCTCCAGTGTGGTGTGAAGCTGGAGGTGGTCGGGAGGCGACGTCGGGCCACCTCCAGTGTGGTGTGAAGCTGGAGGTGGGCGGGTGACGACGTCGGGCCACCTCCAGTGTGGTGTGAAGCTGGAGGTGGTCGGGTGACGACGTCGGGCCACCTCCAGTGTGGTGTGAAGCTGGGGGTGGTCGGGTGACGACGTCGGGCCACCTCCAGTGTGGTGTGAAGCTGGAGGTGGGCGGGTGACGACGTCGGGCCACCTCCAGTGTGGTGTGAAGCTGGGGGTGGGCGGGTGACGACGTCGGGCCACCTCCAGTGTGGTGTGAAGCTGGAGGTGGGCGGGTGACGACGTCGGGCCACCTCCAGTGTGGTGTGAAGCTGGAGGTGGGCGGGTGACGACGTCGGGCCACCTCCAGTGTGGTGTGAAGCTGGGGGTGGTCGGGTGACGACGTCGGGCCACCTCCAGTGTGGTGTGAAGCTGGAGGTGGGCGGGTGACGACGTCGGGCCACCTCCAGTGTGGTGTGAAGCTGGAGGTGGTCGGGAGGCGACGTCGGGCCACCTCCAGTGTGGTGTGAAGCTGGAGGTGGTCGGGAGGCGACGTGTCCACCTTGGTATGGCAGACGCCACCGGACCTGGACGTCGGGCCACCTCCAATGTGGTGTGAAGCTGGAGGTGGGCGGGTGGCGACATGTCCACCTTGGTATGGCGGACGACGTCGGGCCACCTCCAGTGTGGTGTGAAGCTGGAGGTGGGCGGGTGGCGACATGTCCACCTTGGTATGGCGGACGACGTCGGGCCACCTCCAGTGTGGTGTGAAGCTGGGGGTGGGCGGGTGTCGGCATGTCCACCTTGGTATGGCGGACGACGTCGGGCCACCTCCAGTGTGGTGTGAAGCTGGAGGTGGGCGGGTGTCGGCATGTCCACCTTGGTATGGCGGACGACGTCGGGCCACCTCCAGTGTGGTGTGAAGCTGGAGGTGGGCGGGTGTCGGCATGTCCACCTTGGTATGGCGGACGACGTCGGGCCACCTCCAGTGTGGTGTGAAGCTGGGGGTGGGCGGGAGGCGACGTCGGGCCACCTCCAGTGTGGTGTGAAGCTGGAGGTGGTCGGGTGACGACGTCGGGCCACCTCCAGTGTGGTGTGAAGCTGGGGGTGGGCGGGTGACGACGTCGGGCCACCTCCAGTGTGGTGTGAAGCTGGGGGTGGGCGGGTGACGACGTCGGGCCACCTCCAGTGTGGTGTGAAGCTGGAGGTGGGCGGGTGACGACGTCGGGCCACCTCCAGTGTGGTGTGAAGCTGGAGGTGGGCGGGTGGCGACATGTCCACCTTGGTATGGCGGACGACGTCGGGCCACCTCCAGTGTGGTGTGAAGCTGGAGGTGGGCGGGTGACGACGTCGGGCCACCTCCAGTGTGGTGTGAAGCTGGAGGTGGGCGGGTGACGACGTCGGGCCACCTCCAGTGTGGTGTGAAGCTGGAGGTGGGCGGGTGGCGACATGTCCACCAGGATCTGGACGATTATGCATTACGTTTGTATGTATTTTCCCTGTGTGCTATCCTAGTGTGCAGTATTATGTACTACGTTTGTATGCATCGTGTTCTGAAACGTACATCGTCGTGAAGTATTTGTTTTGCTGTGCGTACTTCTTTGGTATGTATGATTGTGTTTTTTACACAAACTGTGTGCGCATTTCGTATGTTTTAGCATGTACTTCCTTGAGACATCGGAGAAACAGACTGGTGAAAATAGTGGAATGCTGAATGCAAAATTACAAATCAATTGAGTGAAGAATGTTACTTCAGATCGAAATATAAACATATGGATGTATATCTTTGGATATCGATCTGAGGCAACAATTATTCACTCTAGTGAATTATAATCTGTCGTTCCACTATTTTCATTAGGCATTTCCTGCAGCGAATAATCCGCGACCAACTTTCCCTCCTCGGTGCTATTTAGATCAGCCTACTGAGGAGCGGAAATTTGATATCCGCATGGCTGAAATCGAGCACACGGATCCACACTTGAACCAAATTGACACCACAGTGGAAATAACTCGAATGGATTCTCGGAAACGGCATCTAAAAGAAATTGGAACCCATCCTTGAAAACCTTCGCACTGCTCACACACTCCGACACAGACACACGCACGCCATATCCACGACAGAGGTCCATGTGTCGGTGCTCTTGTAGGACATTCAGTCACACTCTTACTCCTAGATTCCCCGACATAACACGTTGTGCACACGACGGGACTATTTCTCCAGATATCTCGGGTCGGGTCAACAGCGGACCATACCCCGGTGACGCGAGGCGAGACCGTGCCCTCGGCGCGCGCCACCGGATCGAAGGCTCTCTCTGGAGAGAACATCCCTGTTGATCCGATGCCGTGGACACTGGACGGTGGCCGTCATTCCCGTGACACGGCCAACACTCGCCAGTTTCTGCCGTCTCCACCGTCTCTGTCAGCTGGGTAGGAGCGGGAGCCAGCCGGGGAGGTCTGTCCGAGGTGAGACTGGAACCAACTGCTTTCCACACTCGAAACAGGCGCACCAACCGATCGCTTGACGAGGTGGTCATTCCTGGAAATGTCCCCCACCCCGGAACGACACATCTCGGCTCCAGATGGAGTCTGAGGCAAGAAAGCAGAGAAAGACGTCGGCGAGTTCGCCACAGCGATCAGCTGGTTGCGTTGTCGTTCAGCACGTCGAACACACCCTTCGGTCACCGACGCCAAATGTTCAGCACGTCGAACACACACGCCCTTCGGTCGCCGACGCCAAATGTTCAGACGTCGAACACACGCCCTTCGGTCGGCGTCGCCAAATGTTCAGACGTCGAACACACCCTTCGGTCACCGACGCCAAATGTTCAGCACGTCGAACACACACGCCCTTCGGTCGCCGACGCCAAATGTTCAGCACGTCGAACACACACGCCCTTCGGTCGCCGACGCCAAATGTTCAGCACGTCGAACACACACGCCCTTCGGTCACCGACGCCAAATGTTCAGCACGTCGAACACACACGCCCTTCGGTCGCCGACGCCAAATGTTCAGCACGTCGAACACACGCCCTTCGGTCGGCGTCGCCAAATGTTCAGACGTCGAAACACACGCCCTTCGGTCGGCGTCGCCAAATGTTCAGCACGTCGAACACACACGCCCTTCGGTCGCCGACGCCAAATGTTCAGCACGTCGAACACACACGCCCTTCGGTCGCCGACGCCAAATGTTCAGCACGTCGAACACACCCTTCGGTCACCGACGCCAAATGTTCAGCACGTCGAACACACACGCCCTTCGGTCGCCGACGCCAAATGTTCAGCACGTCGAACACACACGCCCTTCGGTCGGCGTCGCCAAATGTTCAGCACGTCGAACACACACGCCCTTCGGTCACCGACGCCAAATGTTCAGCACGTCGAACACACACGCCCTTCGGTCGCCGACGCCAAATGTTCGGCACGTCGAACACACACGCCCTTCGGTCGCCGACGCCAAATGTTCAGCACGTCGAACACACACGCCCTTCGGTCGCGCACGCTAAATTGTTCAGCACGGAACCGGAATTCGAACCTGCCTATCGCCATTAGGCTTGTCGTCATGTGCTTGTAACAAGTTGACCGATGAGCTAACCGCTGCGTACCCCCACCCCATCCCACCGGTGGGGGCATCCGCTTACGCATTCGTCCCGTAAATGCCGTAAACTCTAACGGAGCCTCCACACCACTTCACATTTACTTCCTGTCTACAACGAGTTAGAGAAGAGCAAGCACACTCACATAATTTCATGTCGGTCCTGACTATTTTTTTTTAATACGATGTAATATCGCATCGAGCACAAGCTTAAGCTCATGCTAAAGCCCTTTGTGGTTAACACCTACCGCGAATACAAGACCTGGCAACCACAAACAAGACCTGGCAACCACAAACGGTGGCCGTCACCCACCACCTGCGGACGTCGTGTCGTTGCCACGGCAACAGGAGACGGCTACACACGCGAATTGCCGTCAGGGCCAGCACTGGCATCAGCACCAGCGCAGATCAGCGCAGATCAGGGCAGGTCAGCGCCGACACTGCACGGATCTGGGGCAGCGGGAGAGCCGAGTCACGGCAGAAGAGGTGGTGTCGTCACGGATCTTCCGCCAGCACGACCGTGCCAACCGGGCCGACGGGTATCGCACGGTACATGCGTCCAGTGGCGTAGTGGCGTAGTGGTGGCGGCGAGGAACCCACGGGGTGCTGTGTTATCCACGGTGCTGTGGTGTCCACGGTGCTGTGGTGTCCACGGTGCTGTGGTGTCCACTGTGCTGTGGTGTCCACGGTGCTGTGGTGTCCACTGTGCTGTGGTGTCCACTGTGCTGTGGTGTCCACGGTGCTGTGGTGTCCACTGTGCTGTGGTGTCCACGGTGTTGTGGTGTCCACTGTGCTGTGGTGTCCACGGTGCTGTGGTGTCCACTGTGCTGTGGTGTCCACTGTGCTGTGGTGTCCACTGTGCTGTGGTGTCCACTGTGCTGTGGTACCCATTGTGCTGTGGTGTCCACGGTGTTGTGTTGTCCACGGTGCTGTGGTGTCCACTGTGCTGTGGTGTCCACTGTGCTGTGGTGTCCACTGTGCTGTGGTGTCCACTGTGCTGTGGTGTCCACGGTGCTGTGGTGTCCACTGTGCTGCGGTGTCCACGGTGTTGTGGTGTCCACGGTGCTGTGTTGTCCACGGTGCTGTGTTGTCCACGGTGTTGTGTTGTCAACTGTGCTGTGGTGTCCACGGTGCTGTGGTGTCCACGGTGATGTGGTGTCCACGGTGATGTGGTGTCCACGGTGCTGTGGTGTCCACGGTGTTGTGTTGTCCACGGTGCTGTGGTGTCCACTGTGCTGTGTTGTCCACGGTGCTGTGGTGTCCACTGTGCTGTGGTGTCCACGGTGCTGTGGTGTCCACTGTGCTGTGGTGTCCACTGTGCTGTGTTGTCCACGGTGCTGTGTTGTCCACGGTGCTGTGGTGTCCACGGTGCTGTGGTGTCCACGGTGCTGTGTTGTCCACTGTGTTGTGTTGTCCACGGTGCTGTGTTGTCCACTGTGCTGTGGTGTCCACTGTGCTGTGGTGTCCACGGTGCTGTGGTGTCCACTGTGCTGTGGTGTCCACGGTGTTGTGGTGTCCACGGTGCTGTGGTGTCCACGGTGCTGTGGTGTCCACTGTGCTGTGGTGTCCACTGTGCTGTGGTGTCCACGGTGCTGTGGTGTCCACTGTGCTGTGGTGTCCACTGTGCTGTGGTACCCATTGTGCTGTGGTGTCCACGGTGTTGTGTTGTCCACGGTGCTGTGGTGTCCACTGGGACACAATGTATGTACATGCAGGTGTTTTATGCTTATACATGGGGGTCATCACCTCGGGGGGCGGGGACGATCTCCTCTCCTTCCCCACGGGTTGGTGGAAGTTTAGCATGACGCCTATGGGACTGCGTGCAAAGATTCTGCCTACCCCCCCTTATCGGAAATTCGTCGCGATGTCAATGTGCTTACCCTTCGTGCAACAACATTCTCAGTCGTGTGCTTTTGAGGAAGCGAAGGATCAAATGTCACCATGTTCGACAGTGACATAAGCTGTATTCATGGCATTTCTGTCGACACGAACACAGACTGCGCACACTGAAGATGTTCATCGCAGCGTTTCACAAAGGAATTCAACATACCGTGTATGTTGAATCAGGCGGGTCATATATTGGCGGAACGAATACTAACTAACAATATCAACAATGAGCCCTTGCTTGCGACATCACGGCGCTGTACGTACACATGGACTCGAGCATCGCAGAGGAGACTTCACAGCGTTACATCTGAAATAATGCATGTGCTTTGTGTTGGGCAAGGCGGCCTCCCGGCACCATCCACGCGACCTCGTAACACCACGCATGGGTGCATTCGCACAGAGGACATGATGGCTGCACGCTCCTGACGTCGATGCTGGCCAAGACGGTCGCAAGTTGCGTCGTTTCACCATTGAGATGCCAGCCAAATTGGCCCTCGTCCTCGCGCCTCGCCGCCGTTCCCGTCGGTGCACAGGACCGCCAGAGCAGGGGCCGACAGACAGGCGACCGCGCGCGCACCGGAAGCGCGCCCCGGCCGCTACGGAAGCGGCCGGCGCCGGGTCACTCACCTGTGGAAGCGGTCCTCCTCCATGGCCCGACGCGACACACGGCGATCCGACCTGACGCGTGGCCCGGGGCTGCGCCGGACGACCCCTGCCGGACGAGTCCACACCACGCACTGCCGGCCCGCTCCAGGTGCGGCGTCACGTCACGCCGCCCGCCGGCTGTGGCTTTGCGCCGGCGGCGTGACGGCGCCCAGTCGAGCCGCGCCGCCGGCCGGCCGATTGGAGCGCCAGGTAGTGAGGGCGACGGCAGAACGGTCGCCGGCTGGGCAGCGGAGGGGAGGGGGCAGGGAGGGCCACCACCTGGTGGTGGTAACTGTGCCGACCGCACGGAAGGGGTGCCACGTACCGGACGTGGGCTGACTGGTATATCTGGGGATGACCGTAGTCCAGTGCATCAAGAGGGATGACATGAACAATATGTTAAGTTTGCACCTGAAGGGAAGATCAAGGGGCTTGGTGCAAAATACGTCCACTAAATCTGCCATGCCTGAGCACCACATCCCATGTGTACATTTCTCTCCGGATGTGTTCATCACCGCCGTCATCCCAAAGTCTCGAAATAATCAGAGCTGGCCGGAGAGGTCATACAAAGCCAGCTAGCAAAACGGAGGATTGCTGCAGAGGGGAGTTGGTGCAAACGGTGAGGGCCGACAGACGGCTGGCCTAAATAACAGGCAGCAGCACCGCTTCTTCAGTGACCTTGATGTCTTCCGGCGTCGATCAGTACCCGCCAGCGCGCACCCACTAGCGGATCCAGGCCCCCACCCCCTGGATCCGGGGGCAATAAGACCATGCTCCACACACTTTGCCGTGAAAAGGGACCCAAAATGACACTTGTCGCTCTTGTAGGGCGGGATTAGCATCATCAATGAATACATCAAGCACGTCTTTTGCTCTTTCAGCCAAAAGTAAGTAGTTGTATTATCCTCTGCGACTGCAAACCGCCTCGAGTTCGGCAACATTGCCCCCAATAAACCCGCTAGAAGTTGGCAGCTTGCCGAAATATGCCAAAAAGGGCCGACTGTCCACCTCTGTTTGCCACCCATTGTGTAAACCAATTGTGGAAACTCGATTGATGCAAAAGGCCGAATCGCTGCCGAAAAATTTGTTGTAATATAAGCCGAAATATTTGCTGTAGCCTTGGTCATTGTGACATAGCATGGCTTCATATCTGTTTGTATTGTCTCACATTTTGCGCTATGGGTGTTTTTGCAAACCCTTCCACATGAACCATGTGGACACTGGGCTACCAAATGCACCCTAAGAGTCTTTTGCTTATAGGTAAATTGAGTGACATAATTCATTTTATAATTTCGCATTGTTCACCTTTAAGTGTCACCTTTCGTTGAGAGCGGTTTCGTAGTGACGTATCATCCCAATTCAAGTGCAATTATAACTACATCTTCACTTTTTTAACCCTCGCCGTTTCGGGGGTGGTCTTTTTACACCCCCCCCCCCCCACTCCTCAGGTTTTCCGCGGGTAGTGAAGCACAGCGCACGGCAGCACGCCGAAATTTGGCATACCCTTTCCCACATCATTTTTACATGGCTTGTGAAAATTGTGAGGTCAGGCCGTGCACTGCCACCGAGTTAATTAATGACGTGATGTCACCTTCAAAAATGTTCAATCGGTCGTCACGCTTCAACGGGTAAAAATAGTTGAATGAAACTTTCAGCGTTTGCTTATCTTTAGAGACGCTACAAACGCACCAAAGGAATTTGCATTTTTTTGCGTTTTATTACTTATTTATGTTGCATTTTTTGCCTATTTGGGTTGAAATCGAAGATTCGTGCTAAAGAAAGGACATTGCATGGGGCTAAGCTTGCTTAAAACAGCGTTTCTCGGTGTGCTCTACCCATTATAAAAATACAAATTCGAGAAACGAAAATGCAGAAATGTGCAAATTTGCAAAAAAAAATGGAAAAAATTGGATGGCCATACATTTTGGAACCATGGTCCATTTCGCGTTTCTTTTCTGATTCCAAGTAAGTTTTGTTTATTAAATCTCCAAAATGAACTTCCCAGAGCCAAAAACATGACGTCAATTGAGGCCACATAAACCCCCACAGTGACGTAACATTTTGAGGAGGATAAATTTTGGGTGGGGGTGATTCTGTCCCTACTCGTCGAGAGCTTTCTGATGACACCTCTTTCGTTCTCGTGCTACACTTGGTTTGGATATTAGATGCATGTCATAATGCCCCCCACAGTTACGGGGTGTGAGGAACTGACTGGAATGACGGGGAGGGTTAACCTGTCTTTCCGGTCGGATCCTCATGCCCTGTATCCGGGGTCCTTACCCCCTAATTTCATACCCTTTCAATTTTATCCCTAGTGGGCAAATATGCGTAACTAATGCGTCGTTCAAAACGAAAAGAAAACATTCATCTGCTGCGCTTTGTTGCATCCTTAAAGATAAGCAAACACTGAATGTTACATTCAAATATATTCATGACGACTGTTTGAACTTTTTGCAGGTGACCTCACTTGACCTTGAATGACTCGTTGACCGTAGATGACCCGACCTCAACATTTGCATACAACATGTCAAATTGATGTGGGAAAAGGTGTGCCAAATTTCGGCGCACTGCCACGGGTCTTTTCTTCATCATCCGCGGAAAAAAAACTTAGGGAGCATAAAATAACCCACGACCCGGGGATTAAGGAAAGCTATCTCACATATCCGACACCATGAACACGTTTGCTCGCACTCATGGCGCCAGCGCCTTTGCGTCATGACAATAGGCAGTGAACATTTTCAGCGAGACGGAAGACATGTATGACGGAAGACATGGTAATTGATAGCTACGCAATGAGTGATATTGACCACCAGATTCGGCTACAACTGCATAAGCACTTCCAGTCACCACTTGGACAGCACTCGGACAATGCTAAAGGGAAGCAGACACAGCTATTCTATCAGGGTCATATGTCAACCGCGTCTAAAACTGACGAAAAAGCATTGCGCACCATCATGGCTAGAATTTATGTCCCCACTGCACCACATAGCAAAATAAATATGGCAATTCCTTACCGATCTCCACGAGTCTCTGATCTCATCATATGCAACAACTTGACTAAGGATAGAAGCATGCTAAAAACGATCAATGTAGTGTATGAGTTCCGATTCCCTTTTGGTGACTGTGCGCGCCGCCCAGTCTTGTCCTACATTGGACACACCACCACCACCCTATCTAGACGCATCACAATGCACCTCCAAGAAGGGGCACCAAGAAAGCGCGCCATGTCGATGCCCAACACAAAGCTTACCAGATCCAGAATGATCAGCAACACCACTATATTGACCCAGTGTCACAGTATACCAAAACTAACAATCTTATAGGCAGCTTTCATCTGTGAAAAGGATCCGGTAATTAATCGGCAGCTGAGCATGAGGGTCACGTCGTATCTTTATGATGGGCAACCACTCCCCCAAGGGCATTGGACTGTTACTGGCTATGTACTATCTGTGCTCTTGGAAACTCGTGTGATAGTGTGCATCTACATTTGTTCATCCATGTTTATATGTGCATTGAGAAAGTGCATAGCATAACCATTTAGTTGAAAGCATTGCTATCTCAGAAGTACCCATATATGAGATCTACGTGTATGTTGGAAAAAGCAAGATAAGTTGTTCATTGCTGACGCGAACATCATATAGAAATTCAAACGCTTAGGAATGTATTATGTCCTTATATTGTGTCATAATCGTATGTCTGAATAGGTTAGATGTCCTAGCGAAACGTTACGTGAATGCGAGCATATTGGTACAATTCTACAAGAAGCTTCCACACAAGTACGGACTGTCATCAGAGGACTTGAGTGCCTCTCAAAGAGGCATATCAACACAAAGCATGCGTCATTATTCAATGGAACATGCATTGAAAAGTCAATCTGCTCCCAACATGTACTAATATATATATATATATATATATATATATATATATATATATATATATATATATATATATATATATATATATATATATATATATATATACATACATATATATATATATATATATATATATATATATATATATATATACATATAAATACATATGTATATATATACATTTATATATATATATATATATATACATATATGTATATATATAAAATTAATTCAGTATTTAGTTATTTTTTTAGCACACAGGGCACACAGAAAGGATACAAATGCAACGAAGAACGTGCTGAGAACGTGCTAAGAAAGCGTCACGGTTATCGTGCGTGAAATTTGTGACTTCATTCGGGAAGGACATGGACAAAATGCGCCCTAAGAACAAATTCTGCTCTATCCATGTGTCTCAAAGATGTATATGGGTACTGCCGGGCCATAGTATGCTGGTGTATATGGGTGAACCGGGTCATAGTAGCTGATGTGCATGGGTACTGCCGGACCATAGTAGCTGATATATATATATATATATATATATATACATATGCATATATATATATATATATATATATATATATATATATATATATATATATATATGTATATATATCTTATATATATATATGTATATATATATATATATATGTATATATATATATATATATGGGCGTTGCCGGGCCACAGTAACTGATCTATATGGGTGCTGGCGGGCTGCTATAGCTGGTGAGCCCAGCAGCCGGAACAGGATGCTAAATAAACTACTATATAGGTTCTGCAAAGTGGGATGTGTTTTGCACATCCCATTTCGCACATTCCACTTCCATTGTACCCCTTCCCACCCAACGATTAACGATTTTTGTCCTGCCCCCGCCTCACACACGCTTTTCAAACATGCTGATGCCCATCGATACACACATAAGTCGGACGACATCTGAGTGCCGATATCTTCATGTACTATCCGGCTTTGAAATGTAGACAGTGGCGCCACCGCACCAGTCGTTAGTGTCACCACCGCACTCAATGTGATGATGGCGCCACCATCGCATCTTTATGTCGGGGTTCCAATGATGTCCAACCCGTTCAGAAACGATCGGCCACCGACATGTCGGCGGTTGGAAATTCAAGAGTTGGTGCTGGCAAGGGCGGAATTTGTTGGTGCAAAGCGAGCAAGTGATACACACATAGTAGACATCGGCATAGCAGCTGCAACGTTTTATGGATATTATTTGGGTGTGCATCGGGGTGGCTTCAGGGCTCCTTGTAAATTTCCCACGCCGAAGCTTCACGTGCCGGCTATGCCACCCCACTTACAGCTGGTGTAGCTGTGTATGTAATGCTGAACTTGGTTCCTTATCACGGCCGACGGGCGTCAGAATCAGTGGGGTGTTGGCTGGGGCTCTTCATTCCCTATAGATAAGACAGAAGCAAAATCCAACCCTCGCCAACCGAGCGCAGTTTGCCCGATTTGCGTTGTGATTTGCGTTGTGATTTGCGTTGTGATTTGCGTTGTGATTTGCGTTGTGT
>JAOTOM010003647.1:0-60000 GCA_034440615.1 Ashinkailepas kermadecensis
TGGCCAGGTGCACGAAGATTGTGGTGTTCCTACACTCCTCGTGCATGCTTAGGTCGACAGTGCACCTATCATCACTTGCTACTTTTGCTTCGTCCTCAATTATCTCCCAGTCCCATCCCTCTCTAATCCCAGTTCCCCAAAGTTTAAGGTTTGTTAGGAAAAACAAATAAACACGCTGACCTATGGCTGTTTCCGAAACATGAAATGGTTACCAGGCTTAATCATAAATTCAAGCAGTCCAACATTATACTACAACCTTTTCTCACGCGATTAACAGATTCTTCCTCGGCATGCGAGCGAGTGGGATGCTACAAGTCCCAGGTCTCCCGGTTCTCCCACACATGAGCGTCTCCGGTGTTTGTAAGCAACCCATGACCGTTGGCTGGCTTGTCAGCTTACCGTGTGCAGCGCCAGTGAGCAGAGCATCTGCTCAGACGATATGAGGGCAGCAACCATAGCCGGTCACCACACACGACGATGCTACCGAGACATACACCGGTGTCGAGCAGTGCGAGAATTACCCGCCCAACCATAGCCGGTCACCACACACGACGATGCTACCGAGACATGCACCGGTGTCGAGCAGTGCGATAATTACCCGCCCACGTCAGAGCAGCCGCACGCGAGGCATCACAGCTCGGCTGACTGCTGGCGCTGCTTCCCGATACTGTCGTCGTCGGGCCCGTCCGCGGTGCTCCGCGTGACCATTATTAACTCATCGATCCCGTCGACCGCCCCACTATATATCAGCGTACAGCTTATCTCAATTAGCGCGTGCCCACGCAATCCATCAGAAGTTGCTAAAATCGATCCATGTGGATGCTGCCAAGCATCGATCTGCGCGTTCGAATCAACATGTGTGTGTAAAGTTATCGTATGTGGTAGACCCTGGCAATGCAAAATAAAAAAGAAATAAATGGCAAATTTCAAGGTACATGGGAGCATGCACAGATTACGATGCGCAAAGGCATGGAAAGAAGCACATGCAAGGACGCACGAACAACATTTCGGTGAGTTGGATGAAACAATAGCCCGGTATGGACACTATACAGCCAGATATAGCCCGTCATAGGCATTGCCTTGCATGATGTGCCCTCAAAGCTTGGGATGTCGGTGCATCCCCGGCTGACACGAAGCCGCAACTCGTGACCTAGCTGTTCTATTTACAGGCGATCACGTTCGGCCCGCAGTAATCAACTTCCATGCCAGACATGGTCGTTCAGCCTGTACAGAGGCCACATCGTGTCACTCACCGAGTTGTCGTCCGCGTCGAGGCAGGTCAGCTTGACGTGGGGCGCCTGAGCTGGCAGGTCAGGTGGCAGCCGATGCCGGGAGGCAGCTGCCGCCGGACGGAGCGACGACCCGGCATGGACGGCTGACGTCGGCGCACGTGCCGCCACTGACGCGGCAGGCGAAGGCGGTGACGAGCGGGATGCCATGGGCGTCCCGCTCATGTTAGCTGGGTGTGGTGAGAATGTGGTCCGAATCCCGACGCAGGAACTCCCCGGCGAGAAGTGAACCGTCGGGCTTCAAATAAATAGTATTGGTTATTAGGAGACACTGAAGCTTTCCGTCAGCGAGGGACTATTTTCTACGAATACCCGGTGGGAAACGGAATTATCGTAAAGACCGTGTAATAAAACACAAAGATGCTTTAACAAGATGAGTCCAAAATTAATTCTTCTCAAAAACCGATATGGAGGAAAGCGGCACGATCGAGAAAGCATCACAGTAAAGCACATTAATATGCAAAGAATGGAGTCAGGCATCTGGTTGATAGTGACTATTAGCAAAACAAAATGTTCACAGGAGTAATGGTTGTTGACTTTCACGGCTGGGAGAGGTATGTCAGATGGGTGACACAGCAATACGAGTCGGAGGAATCCGTCACGGGCAGGGGACGTAGGTCTGCAAACTCAATGAATTTTTTATTTTTTATTTTAGTTCGGCATGGAAACATGACACCATGCAAGCGGAAATTAAATCTCACATGGAATGCATCCACAATGCTATTTCAAAAGTCGCTCCATAACGAATTCCTGACTTAGGTACTACAGGCATAAAATACCTCAATGGTGGGTGTTCATATACTGTACTCTTGTATGGTACTATGTGCGTTTAATTGTGCCATGACTTACTGCAGGATTTCCTCTAGGATGCTATCTGCAGGGACTGTACCCCCTCCCATCTCATGTCCGTGGTCCCCCAGTAAAAATGCATTTCCCATTGCTTAGGCGTTACTGGGAGGATAATCCTGAACAACTAGAATCTGACCCATTGGAGCCAGTTGTATTTAGAGGCTTTGCTGAGTGTTAATGCTATTCATGTTGTACCGTACGAGTATACATTTTTGTGTGATACTGAATATATGTTACACATAAATGTATGAATATGTTATTCTATGTATACTGCCACTGGCGGATCTAGCCCACCGGTTTGGGGGGGGGGAACTTTTGGTTTTCGGCGTTAGCCCACTCCCCTCCCCCTCCCCCAGTGGCGTACCTAGGAATTGCATCAGAGGAGGGGTCGAACGGATTTGGAGGGTGCCAATTCTTCCACTATTTTTGGTTAAAAGCACCGGATTTCGACCACTATTTGGCAAAGGGCCCATTCAAATAGATAATTAAAATGGAAATAAAATAATAATTGACAACATAATTTACTGTGTATGGGCCCCATCCTACGTCCACCGTTTCTATGTTAAAGGATTTTTGTTCTTGTTTACCAAAACGTTCACGTTCACGTTCAACGCCTTGTACCACGTCAACGTTCGTGCACGTGTACACACTGGCGGATCCGACTTCGTCAACTCTTGCTGTAAACAGAACTTGAGCAGCATGGAACCATCGATGTGTGTCAGAATCTACTATGCTACCATACTGGCTTCCAAACAATTATGTTAAAAATCCTTTAAAATTAGGGATTATTTCATCCAGATGCTATTTTTTGACCTCGGCAAAGATTACTGCATTTTAATTTTGTTGACTTCTGTTGGTTTCGGGGGCCAAAAGACACTATGCCCCCCCCTTTTGAGCGCTTCGGGGGGGGGGGGGCATGGCCGGAATGGCCCCTCCCTGGATCCGCCAGTGTATACTGCTGCATGTTTGATAAATTGCAATTAACACACTCATATGACTTCACAGTATATCAAAATAAATTAAACGACAATATCAGGGGGTGCCCATGTGATTTCACAAAAATATGCCGCCATTTACGGCCGTCAGATACACGACCAAAAGCAGTTGGAACGGTGTATTAATGTTTACAGAGGGAAAGATAAGCTTCTTTTTGTTTGCTATTTACTTTGGCTCAACATGGCAAGAGAGAAAGAATGCCACCCTCCTACACGACGCATGAGCGTGTCAGCAGCATGTTCAACCGGGATGATCCCCCAGTTGGCTGAGCTAGAAATGTTTTCTGGAAGTGAATGCGTAAACATTAATTATGCACGCTATTCACAGTGAGGCCTATAGTAAGGAGTGGCTCTGTTACGGGAAGGGAGGGGTGCAGAGAGCCCCCCTCCCCCGCATCTCGCCGCTGATCAGAGCTCTCCCGCAATATAGTTAAATTGTATCGCACGTTTGAACTACGGTGTTGAAACACATGCACCCAGTCAAGTATTGCGATAAGACTTACCCTACACAATCACTATATTCCACGATGTAAAAGTGTTCCACCCTGTAGAAAATGATGATATGAGCTGGGCCCACATGCAACAAAAATAAAACATTAAACAGTAGTTGGAAACGAAAGCGTGCCCAAATCGACCACGGCTTAGACGTATCATTAATCGACAACATCACTTGCTCCACGGCTAGGCTGCATAGCTCACTACCAAAATACTTGTTGGAAGGAGACCGTGTGTCGAGAAACAAACTCGCTACTGCCACAAGACATGGCAGGACCGCCACACCCACTACTGCCACAAGACATGACAAGATCGCCATACCCGCTACTGACACGAGGCATGACAGAACCGTCATACCCGCTACTGACACGAGATATGACAGGACCGTCATATCCGCCACTGCCACCAGACATGACAGGACCGCCACACCCGCCACTGCCATAAGACATGACAGGACCGTCATACCCGCTACTGACACGAGATATGACAGGATCGCCATATCCGCTACTGACAAGTGACATGACAGGACCGCCACACCCACTACTGTCACAAGACATGACCGGGCCACCATACCCGCTACTGTCACGAGACATGACAGGACCGCCACACCAGCTACTGACACGAGACAGGACCGCCACACTTGCCACTGCCACCAGACATGACAGGACCGCCACACTTGCCACTGCCACCAGACATGACAGGACCGCCACACTTGCCACTGCCACCAGACATGACAGGACCGCCACACCCGCCACTGCCTCCAGACATGACAGGACCGTACCGGCGGTGGTCGACCACCCACCTGTCTGGCCAGAGGCGTCCGTCTGCTGGATGATCCGTTGGTATCTGCGCCGTTCGCGTATCGCTCTTCAGTGGGTCATCGAGCAGGCCGACCCGCAGTGACGCGGGGGTCTCGGTGATGCGGGTACCGACAGCAGGCATCAAACGGAGCCGACACGGACGCGTCATCAGTGGCATGGATACGGGTCAGCCAGGCGGGCTGGTCGTGCAGGGTACGGCCGTGGCAGTGTCTCGCGACAAGGCCACAGCCGCCAGGCTGGCGGCAGTGGCAACACCTCTCACGGCTCGGTACAGAATGGAAGTCACACGTCATTGACTGTTTGCGTTATGGTGGTGACGTTATGCCATTAAGAGGTCATAGACAGGGGTGGGGCTGAAAGGGCATTATTGGGATGGCTCAGTAATGCTCAAATTGATCAAACAAAGGAAAACACATTGTAGTGGCCACTAGCGCAGCTAGGATTTTCTTAAGGGGAGGGACCAGACACTCAGAAATGTGAAGAAATATACAACACATTCGGCTTCTTTTTTGTTGGGGGGGGGGGGATTTACGTGGTGAAAATCTCCAAATGTCTTGTTTGATATAGTGTATTTTTGGGTGCTAAGGGGAAGGGGGCGGCCGGGCCTCCCTTTAGCTGCGCCTCTGGGAGTGGCATACCAGGGTGACCTGTAACATGTCATGCTATTGAAGTGATTGGAGCTCCGCCAAACAGGTAGCATGCTCTACCCAGGGTCAGTTCAGTCCAGGGGCGGATCTAGGAAATTTGATCGTGGGGGGAACTTGTTCTGGGGCACTACTTTTCTCCGGAGGGGCCTTCTTTTCTACCCTGAGGGGCATCGTCGGCTAAAAAAAACTCGTTGAGCGAAGGGGAACATGCCCCGTATTTCCCCGCAGATCCGCCACTGCCGTGGTCACAAGATTATGGCATTGACGTTTATGTCGGTGATTTTTGCAGCCATTCTTTAGGTATATTCTTCTTACGATAGTAAGTGTTTATAATATGTTAGGCCATGCGCACAACAGGACGAAGTTGATGAATTTGAAACCAAGGCACCGACATTTATTGCCGTATCGCTCATTTGGTGGGGCTTGGGGGAGCATTGGTCACGTTGTTTTTACAGGCTCCTAGAGCGCCTACAAATGTTCGCATTTATCCCCCTGCGAGAGAAAGAAACCCAACAGAGAATGAGCCTTTGCCTAACACAGATCACTCAATGAGATCACTACATTGGTCGGATAGCGGAAGAGTAGTCTAGGGGTTGCCCGTCCCAAAATCGAAATATTGTTTATTCGAGTATCACTTGTCGCTACTCTTCAACCGCGACAAATCGGCGTGAGAGATTGGCGACGCTATATGACTCAACAGTCGACGTGTCGCAAAACCAATAGCCACCACATTGATCGGGTTCAGTAGTGGTAGGCCAGGGTTTGTGATTGGCGGACTGTTATGAATGTATGCATTTAGCATTTATTTTATTTTAGTAAATGTTCCAAATTCATATGGTATCGCTACGAGAGGGGAAATATAGGAGGCATCCCCGACCTCAAAATATTGTGGCTTAAGTTCGAGGACTATTCGGATTCTCGAGCAAACATTGGGAGAAATCGAGGAAATGCTGCACTGCCTCCGTCCCGAACAACCTCAAATGCCGGTGGCGGCCATGCATATCCAGCTTCTTGTATTTTAATTAATTTAAGTGGCCATATATGTCATTAAACCCAATATCTTGAGATCGTTTTACAGTTCCTGTTAGTAGGGTGGGAGGGATCAAGCGACCGCTGAGCCCCTTCAGGCCGTTTGGGGGAGTAGGTGGCCTGGCTCCCATGCCCTCAGCCCGATAGCATATCTTTACATCCCAGATTTTGTACACAAGGAAGATTCCGCTGCCATGTCAGAGCAACTTCACAAATTGCCCAGCATATTGAAACCATGATATTGCACGCAAAATTAAATATTTAAGCTTTTCCGTGCTACCGTGCGATGTTTTGAGACCTCAGCCTGATTCTTCGTGACCTCGAAACGATGTTTTCTGGCCCCGACGTTTTTTTTGGCGGCCTTTGGCCCGTTTGTGGGGTCCCATGACAATTTTCCGGACTCGGATTGATTCTGTGTGGGCCTCCAGCATGATCTTTCGGAACCCAACACATTTTTTTTCGAGATCCAACTAATTTTGTGGGGCCTTTTGCGCGATTTTTGGGTCCCCGGTGATTTTCCGGTCTCGGATTGATTTTTGGCGGCCTCGGATGATTTTTTTCCCGATGCATTTCATTGGTGCTCCAACGTGATTTTTCGGGGCTCTGGAGCGACCCTTTGGGAGTACGCCACCTCTCAGTGGGAGCGATTTGGACCTTTGCATCCTCATTCGGAACGCCAATGGCGTTCCGAATGTGCCATTGGCGGGCAAGTACCACCCAGTCGTAAAGGAAGTATGTTGCGGCAGTTATCTATTATTTGCTCCTACTCCTCCCCGCTGGATCATGCGTGATCTTTACGTGACCTTTCTTGTCAAACTGCTCCTACCCATAGTACCGAGCGATGCGTGCGGCGCTCGACAGAAAAATGTTGACGTTGGTTCCAGTAAAATATGCTGTTTTGAGGGAAAATAACATTCATATTCGTGGAGAAGACTATTCAAGCTTTCAGATGAATTAAATTTTGTTCTTTTTCAGTACATGTAAGTTTGGAAATGCCGTGTGGAAAACACGAAAGTTTGCGTACATTACCTACGGGATGGCCCAGCCAGCCTTGGCCCAGCTCATTCCTACGGGATGGTCCAGCCCATGTGACGTCATCCATTACAAAACGATATTAGAGAGCCCTGATACTATAATAGCCTTCTCTGTTTTTCGACAAGCTTAACAGAAGTATTTTTAGAGCCCTGTGTTCGCCGTGCTTGAGGAGGGAGTACGCAGTATTTTAATAGCCGTGATAACACAGATAATACGCTTTCAGCAAGTTTCTCATTACGTATCACAGTTGGTGCCTGTTCGTGAGTCATGTGTGGATTTTTATGTGGGTGCTGTCTGAATATTTATGAATGTGATTCGGAGGATGTGACCGCTTGTTTCAGGTGCTGATCCTTGCTTTTCGTTTGGAGAGAGTGAACATTCCAGTACAGCTTCATCCATGTCACACTTCTGTTCTCTGTGTCATGATTTATCCATGTTTAACCTGCCATTTCTCAGACATGATTAAGGAGAAATATAGGTAAATATTACGATCAAGGTAAAATTTGATTTTTAAGATTTTTTTTTGGTAATAGTATGCTTTCTGACGTGATGAAGATGATGCGATTGTCATTTTCACAGCAAATGATTACTTTTCATTCAATGGTGGTCGATACAATTGATGTCATAGAATAAATAAAATAACCTAACCTAACCTAACCTAGACTAAGATAATGTAGCATAATATATAAAATGCATTATAGCATAATATAATCTAACCTAACCTAACCTAACCAAAAAACCAGAATCCTTCCAAAGCAATTTTTTTGGCCATGACGTCATCAAATATATGCGACATTGTATATATCTCCATAGACAACTTTAGTAACAATACCTACTAAACTTCAGGAAGTTTAATAAATATTCCTACTAAACACACTTCCCCTCTTAGTAAATATACATACTAAACCTTCTTGAGTGTGTTGGACATTGATAGCACCACCCTTACGATTACAGCATCGCAAGGAACTTCCAGCCACTTTTGGCCGGTAAATATCAAGATCAAGGTAAAATGTGATTTTTAATATTTTTGTGTGTAATTGTATGCTTTCTGACATGATGAAGATGATGCAGTCACTCATTTTCACAGCAAATGATTACTTTTAAGTCATATACCCTAGGGGTAAATATCAAGATCAAGGTAAAATGTGATTTGTAATTTTTTTTGTAATGGTATGCTTTCTGACATGATGAAGATGATGCGGTCACTCATTTTCAGCATAATATATAAAATGTATCATAGCATAATATAATCTAATCTAACCTAACATAACCTAACCTAGCCTAACATAACATAACATAACATAACATAACCTAACCTAACCTAACCGGAAAACCAGTATACGCAATATGCTATATTTGTAGAGTGAAGATTTTGCTAGTGTATTTCTTTGCCAACTGAAAAGTAATCATTTGCAGAGAAAATGAGTAGTCGCATCATCATTTCCACGTTCAAATACCCCATATGAAAATAATAAAATCAAAAAAGTCACATTTTACCTTGATCTTGATATATACCTTCCGGCCTTGGTCACATAGCGGACACGTCGGTTTGAGGGTATGAATTATCAGAAATAAATGTTGAATTAAGGCAGAAACATAAGGTTTTCAATGTCAAAGAGTATTAAATTGAGTGGATGAAGTGGAATTTATTCTTTATCACGTCTGACACACCAGGTACGGATGATTATACTCAATGTGCTATGTTGTAGAGTGAATATTTTGATTGTGTATTTCTTTGCCAACTGAAAAGTAATAATTTGCAGAGAAAATGAGTGGTCGCATCATCATTTTCACATTAAAATACCTGGTATTCAAAAATATAGTTCCAAAAAATCACATTTTACCTTCATCTTCATATATACTGAAATATAACACTATGCAGTTGATCAACACTCCTTCACATGGAAAATGCTTGCTTTCCAGCTTCATTTCACATATATGAGAACATGTATGAACTGAGAACGTACATATGAACTACAATTAGAAATAATAAATAGATTTAAAAAAACCAATGAAATCCTAACCTAGCATAATTGCATGCACTTGTATCCTAATCTAACTAGTCTTTCCAAGTAGGTAATTCCTAATATTTGTGTATGATGAGATTAGATTAGATTAGATTGAACGACTATGATAAATAATATATATATATATGTATAAACCTAACCTAGCCTAATCTAATGGAATCTAATCTAACATATTGTAATCAAACGAATGCTTACTGGATGAAGCTATATCTCCATGATGATGTCACATCATGTGATTTTTTAGGCAGAGGAGTGGTACTCCAGGTAAAAGTTTATTTTTGGTGGCCAGCTGTGACCCAAGGCCCCAGTGTGATTTGCAAGAGCCCCAATGTGACTTTTTTTGTGTTACAGTGTGATTATTTGGGCCCTGGCATCATTTGTTGGAATCCCTGGCCCATGATTTAGTAGCCTGGACACATTTTGGGGGGTCTGACAAGTTTTGTGGGCTTTTGGCACAATTGTTGGGCTCACAGAGATTTTCCATGTCTGGATTATTTTGTTGTTTCCTCAGCTTCATTTTTTGGTCCCAATGAGACTTGGGGTCTGGTGCGACTTCTTGAGCACCTAGCGTGATTTTTAGGGGTCAGGGTGCAACTTTTTGGGACCTCCATGCTCAGCATGATTTTCAGGGTCCCTGCCAAACCCTTTGAGGGCTCATCATAGTTTTCAAGGTCCCTGGCATGATGTTTGGGCCCCATTGTCATTTTCAGGGGTCCAGGTACAAACTTTTAAGGCTCTAGCATCATTTTCAGGTCCCAGGTGAGACTTCTTAGGCCCCACATGACTTCCAGGGGCTTGGCCTGATCTTTTGGGGCCTACAGCATGACTTTCTGGGGACCCAGTATGACGTTCTTGGACCCCAGCATAGTTTTCAGGGGCCTGGCTCAACTTTGGGCCCTCAGCATAATTTTTTAAGGCACCTGCCTGAGCTTTTGAATCCCTCAGTGATTTCCAGGGGCCCAGCATGACCTTTTGGGGTCCCAGCTGCATTCTCAGGGCACTTTTTGGAGCCCCCAACATCATCTTTAGGGGACTTGAAGGAGTTGTTTAGGATCCTCAATGTGATCTTCAGTGGCATCAGTGCAATTATTGGGGGTCCCAGCAGGATTTTTAGGGGCCTGACACTATTTTTCAAAATTCGGGCACAATTCTTGGGGGCCCCACAACCTTGGCCCAAATAACTAACTAGCTAACTCTCTGTCTGCCCCATCTGCTCCATCCCTCCCCCCCTTTGGTATGCCATTGATTAGTATTATGCAGGCTGTCTCTCAATACCTAGTCAGGATTTTGAAAGTTGCTTGTCATGTTTAGTAACAGTGCTTTCCACACCATTGGAATGGTACCTATCTAATGTGCTGAAAATACTAAGTGTGCATAATGTCGGGAAGCATTTAGATCATATATGGAAGACATGTATTTTGGGGGGTGAGAGCGGGTGGGTAATCCCCTCCCACTTTTACAATGGGGCTAGCAATGTTAAGTGCCCATCTTTATACTTTAGGAATATAAAGTTTCATTGGCAGACATGAGTGGAGCTTTAGTGTTAACAGGTGATGCTTGAACACCACATAAGAGTGTCTGAGCACCACCTAGCTTTTATAAATACAGCATTGGCACCAGGGAGAATGATCGCAAAGTATGCAGGTGCTGTATGTGAGGGGGTGCAAAACCAGCCCAAACGTAGGGCCAAATTTGACCAGGTGGGCGTCGCTGATTGAGAACATTTCGAAAGGGAGGGGAGAAGTGCATAGTCATATGTCATAGTCACGTCCAAATCTCACCAGCATGGGTGCAGAAGCCGTTTGGAGTTGATGAAGATGAATTGGCACTGTCGTTATTTGTGGTCATTGTGTTCGAAGTGTGCTCACTTGAATAATGGCTCACAGCAAATTTAATTCTTGTGTATATTTGCCATTCAGTAACCAGCATTGAGCTTAATTGTACCATACCTTTGTCTCTGCCCACCGGTGTGCTCACATTGGCTCATCCGAACCGTTGCCATGAAATTTAGCCAAATAAGCAACAGGACCTCATGCCATATATGCTATGATTTTAGTTGAGTGTGCTCAAGGGTCAGCACTTCCTCTGGGTATAATTTGCAACTGGGCTTTTGAGTGTTCTGAGTACCTGGATATGTGGGTCATTCAAATGAAGTACCAACTTTCAAGAAGGGTAATAGAAACTGTATAAAATTACAGGTTTGTTAGTTTATCCTCACTAGTTTGTAAGATTCACGAATTGAGTGCAATATTGGACTCAAAATTAACATTTGGAGCTCAAATTTACGGCATAGTATGCAAAGCAAACAGAGCTCTGGGTTTGACTATAAGATTCCAGGCTGGAACAAAACATTACAGATTGAAGTGCAGTGCTGTAGTGGCTGCGTACTTCGCCAAGTGACGCTCTATTTTAGAATACACCAGCGTCATTTGGGCAGGTGTTTCTGCCATCCACACTGTGCTGGTCGATCGAGAACAACACAAATTCCTGATGTGGCTCCTATTTTACACGTCATCTGGCTTCACGGCCTCCCTATCCTACACTGACCTGCAGCATTTCAGAATGTATTCGCTAGCTTCCAGGCAAAAACAATTTAACTTGCTTTTCATTAGGAACATCATCAACAGCATAAACTCATTTCACCCTCTGACACAGTTCCGTCTGTGCCAACTCGATTGATTCGCACACGAAATACTCTATTAATTCCAAGAGCACTGGTTTGCACAATGCAATCGAGTCTTTTGCAGACTTCACAGGCTAGTAAATTATTTTCTTCCACACTGACACGCATCATTCACGGTAGCAGCGAAGGCATTCATTGGTAGTTTCGACGAGGTAATGCTGGTGCGATATAGCTATTTAGCATATCATAGCAATAGGCTGGTTATTATTTATGCTATTTGTATGGCACGTGTGTCCTGAGCTTTTCTTCGACCCTTTTACTGCATATAAGGTTGGTAATTTAAAACTGCTTTGAGTCACATATTTACTTCATGTTACTGTTGCTCTTGTAATGCACACTTGTTTGTTCTCAAATGTTTTGCAGTGATTTTAGCACATCGTGACTAACTATTGGCAGAAGATTACCCTGTTGGCGGTGATACGTGAATAAACAAATAAAGCAAAGTATCGGAAAAGTGGCCGAGAAGAATGTTCAGTCTCATGCTGGTAGGCATAGTTTTGCAATAGATATTCAGCATGTATTTTGACCCGGGAGATCCTGCTTAAATAAAGATGATAGCGGCTGGTTTTGAGGTCACAGTAAATGCTGGTCAGGGTGAGTGGCAGAATGAATTGCAAACTAATTGGAGTGTTTGGAGATTCGGATGATGACACTCATCTCTCATTTATTTTAGTGACTGCTGGAAGAAGCATTAGCTGTCAAAATACTTGATGTTAATTTCTGGTCATGTGGGGCATGTTTTATTCTGAAAACAGCGCCTGGTGCATTATGAAAACCTGAGGATTCTTCATCACTCAGGGAATCATATGCACTGAATTGATACAATGAATAATTGAACAAGTTGGGGAATTGCAAGGGCATTATTTGAGGACAAGATGAACAATGTGGGAAGAGGGTACTTTCCCTATGAATATATACAAAATGACACCACTGTAGGGCATTTTGATCCTGCTATCATCCGATATTGTGGAAAGAAAGTATGTCAGCTTGGATGCCATTTCCTTCTACATGGGTGAATGACGTATCATTATGTTAAAATTAACATTTTACCAGTATTTAATTTGGAATTGTCTGTTCACCTTCATGGAGCTTAATACCTTCACTTCTCTGTTCTGTCTGGCAGTCAAAATCAACATGAGTTCTGCAAAATCGGCAAAACAGGGTGCAGAGGAAATAATTCAAGGCTTCAACAAGTTGAGATTGGAACAAAGACAAACTGCTCAGAAGGTCGCAGAGCTGGAACAAGATCTGAATGAACACAGGTAATTGTCTATGACGGCCGTAAAAAGAACACTCACCATGTGTACGTCTGATTGTCGTTCCGCTTTTTCTCCGGAGGAAATAAACTAAGTGCAAAAGCAGGTTTAACCTATAATTTTCATAAATAGGCTGAACTATTTTCTCAAACGCTTGACGTTCGCAAGAGGAAGCACGATTTAAGGTCAAGTCTCTCACTTTTTTTTTACAGAAGTACTATGACAAAGAATTACACCGAGTGGAACAGTATTCTGTCCTTAAAACATTGTGTGGCTGTATCTCCCAAATATCAACCTAGAATTGACATATTGTGCATTGTTAATTTAGCTGGATTTGTGCTGGCTATCATAATATTTGTTTCATACTACACATATGTGGTATATGCATGCATGTCTCCATGCTTGTGCCAGACATTTTAGTGGGGCAGCTCATGTCAGGCTGCATGTTTGCGTGCTGCCAGACTTGTGATCGAGTCACTACAGAGCGTGGACAAGTCGCGCAAGTGTTTCCGGCTAATCGGAGGCGTCCTGGTGGAGCGCACCGTCAACGAGGTGCTGCCGGCCCTGCAGAACAACAGCGAGCAGGTGCGAGCATCACCGCCACAGCGGACCGGCGAGCCTCGTATGACGCTCACGAGTGCAGAACACTGCACTGTGGAACGGCGGTGGATAGGTAGTACCCATCCGCACGCATCTCTCCGCCGGGTCGTCCTCTATATAGGGGCCGCGGTAGTTCAGTTGGTATAGCATCGGGATCTTAATCGCAAGATTGTGGGTTCGAATCTCACAACCGACGGCATTTACCGAGTCCATCCGCGACCAATCGGCGTGAGGGGTAGTTCGACGTCTGTCATGCAGTGTCATAGTTGCAGTTTAAAATTTACCTTTTTTGGGGACACGTCCCTCCTTTGGCGACTCCCGTGGGTTTATTTGGGTGGCATGTTTTAAGCACCACAATTCAGTTTTTCTCCACATTTCCCATTGCAGATCGTCATGCTTTTTTCCGCCGGCACTGTCAAGTGTTATCTAATCAATAGCTTACGTCAATAATCGTTACTCTCGGCAAATGACTTAATCGGTCGTCATGCTGTCGGAAAATGACGTCACCAGTGGCATCCCTTCCGGTAAATGACGTCACTGTCCGCTATTTTGTCTAGACCTGACGTCATTTTCGGCGGTTCCGCCAACAGCTGACGCGACTGCTGGCCACGCTCAAGGAGCAGGTGATGATGAAGTCGCAGCACATCACCGACTACCGAGAGAAGTACCAGATCCGGCTGCAGGGGCAGGGCTCGTCGGTCGAGGACAAGAAGGCGGCGGCCGCAGCGGCGGCGGGCGGCTCCTCCGGCGTCCTCGTCCAGCAGGGGCAGAGCTAGCGCCAGAGGCCACCGCCGGTGTCCTTCCTTGCACTCCCGTGTCCGAACCGTCGCGTGAAGCCCGGTCTGGCCCATCACGGCGGGTACAGTGCGGCCACGGCTGCCGCCGCGTCCTGACGCCGCTGGCCCGGCTGGACAATATGGCCCACCGTGCGCACCCCGCCGGGCTACAGGCGACGCGCCGTTCCAAGCCGCGCCACCCTCATTTGTGTTCGCTGTTCGGAAGATTTATGCTTACATAATAAATAAATAACCAATGCCACCACCAGGTAATCTGTGATGTATGGCCATCTCATTGAAGGCCGGGTGCGGTGACCACGGGCAGCGAAGCTTGGACAAAGGCATATGGTATTGATTGCAAAGGCCATTGTCAAATAGTGGAGAAAGAGCTGATACAAGTAGGATCCCATGTTAAAACCTGCGACAAGAAAGGCCTAGTTTATGAAGCACATCGTATGTAGTAAGCTGCAGGTGTTGGGCCGGATGGAAATGTAGGTGAAAGCTAAGAAACTGTGTGAGTATGAGATGCCAAAATTAATCTAAGCGTTCCATTTTATATCACGAGTTGAGTTTACGGCACTGGGTAAAATTACCATACCATTTATGTGGTTTAGTTGACTGAAATTAAGAGCTGTCTGGGGAAACCTATCCGGATGTGGTTACATGAATATTCCGCGTAGTTTCAGACATAATACACGGGTAGTGTTCAAACAGTGTATTACAACTACCTGAACGTAACACAAGATATAAATACACCATGCCCTACCGGACCCCGGGGTGCAACAACTAGCCAGAGTCGATCTCGACAATGATCGGCATACTGCCGGGCATGGCCGGATCGCCACGGCTCAACACGTTACACAGAGTGGCATTATAGTGGCATATCGCTCTTATCCCGCACTTCGCTCCTGCCTTCCCTTCACAGTTGAGTCTCTTTCGGCAAACTTTTGCCTACCTCCATGCCTGACCTCGGACCGATACATCCTCTCTCGCTTGCGGAATGTCTCCTTTCTCAGCCAAGATGTTTTCTTCCCCTCTGTTCCAGTTCTGCTCCCCTCATACCTCGGTGGTCTCTCCCTCCAATCCCGAGGCCTGGCTCCCTTGTCGGCTAGATGTCCTCCCTCCACAGCCCGAAGATTCCATCCCTCATCTCCCTCTCTTCTCATATATTTCTCCTCCCTCGGCCATAGCCCTGACTCCATGTGCACCCTCCCCTCTGACGGGACCTCACCCTGCGGCCGGGATGGCAGCGGGTGCGGCAGGGCCTGACCGGCATGACGGACCGCTGCCGTGACCGCAGCCGTCACGAGCGCGCCACACTCCGCCGCCGGCGCGTCGCGGCCGCCAGTCCGCCGCGACGTCACTCCTCGCCCATCAGCGGCAGGAAGACGGCCGCGTCGGGGTATATGCGCAGCTCGCCGGCCCCGATGGGCCCCTTGTTGCACATGGGGCACGGGTCCTCCGACTCGACGAACCTGCGGAGAGGGTGGACGGCGTTCAGGGCCCGGCGGTTGGGCGCTGCATGACCACTGCAGTCGACGCGCCTCTAAGCCCCAATAAACAAACAGGGCCCGGCGGTTCACGCCGTGGGTCGGCATTGACTCGGACCGGCGGCGATCAACAGAGGGACCTGACAACACGACGGGCTGGCGAAATAGGCGAGTGGACCAGCACTGTAGACGCTCGTCTAAATACGTGTATCCGGATGATGGCTGGGGATGGTACGCAAATGACACTAACCTGTGCGAAGACAACCCACGGTCTTCCTCGCCGGCAACACGGCAGTGGATACGACAGGTGGCAGCACAGTAGCTGCGTTGGTAACCAGCTTCACCAGATGGCGAATTTGTCGACGGGTGCCGGCGACAGGGTCGCACGGCGTCCGTTGATGGAACATCGGACGCGGCCGGCCCACCCATCATACGATCAGCGCGCCCGCCCACGCACGGTCCTCGCCAGCTGCCCATCCCCCGCGGCTGTGTAAATGCATGGGTGTGCGGCGGTCGCGCTCACTTGGCCAGTTCGCTGCGGATGGCCGGGAAGTTGCAGAAGGGGCACTCGGTGAGGTCGTCCTTGATCACGTGCCGGCCGGTGGCGATGCAGTAGGGCAGGGTGCGCTTGCACTTGTCACAGTTCAGCTCGGTCTCGGCGATCATGTTGTCGCAGAAGGGGCACGCGGCGGGGAACTCCTCTTCCTCCGTCTTGGCCGGCTTTCGCACCACTGCCTCGATCTTCTTTTTGTACTTCGCGTCCACCTGAATAGCGAGGTAGCATGCGCCTTTATTTGTATACGTACAATAATGCTGATACCTCATGACCATCTTAAGCCGCACCATTATATTTAGTAACACGTACGATTTCCCGTTCGTTACGAAAACGAGACGGCCTTATATTACGTGACAGCTAGATGGGTCTGTGGTGGCTGGCGTGGCTACAAACTCACCAGTAATCCACATGACAAAATCAGGGCATGCACACAGTGCATTGCCAAATGGATATCTATGATGGCTAAAACAAAAACAGTGTGTCTATCAGCGGGTCCCTGAGCTTTTATGACATACAATAGTTGTTATTTCTGGGACTGAGGGTCCGTTGAAGACATTCCATTTACTCGGCCTTTGAGGATCTCACAACACTGTCACATGCCAATATAAACGCAAGTTGTTCAAAACCACCGTCGACATATGCCTTGGAGGGTCTCGACACCACCACATGCCACTCTTAAACACAAGGTGTTCAAGACCACTGCCGGCATATGTCTGAGGGTCTCACGACACCGCCACATGACACCAAACACAAGGTGTTCAAGACCACTGCCGGCATATGTCTGAGGGTCTCACGACACCGCCACATGACACCAAATACAAGGTGTTCAAGACCACCGCCGGCATATGTCTGAGGGTCTCACGACACCGCCACATGACACCAAATACAAGGTGTTCAAGACCACTGCCGGCATATGTCTGAGGGTCTCACGACACCGCCACATGACACCAAATACAAGGTGTTCAAGACCACCGCCGGCATATGTCTTTGAGGAGTCTCACGACACCGCCACATGACACCAAATACAAGGTGTTCAAGACCACCGCCGGCATATGCCTTTGAGGAGTCTCACGACACCGCCACATGACACCAAATACAAGGTGTTCAAGACCACTGCCGGCATATGTCTGAGGGTCTCACGACACCGCCACATGACACCAAACACAAGGTGTTCAAGACCACTGCCGGCATATGTCTGAGGGTCTCACGACACCGCCACATGACACCAAACACAAGGTGTTCAAGACCACTGCCGGCATATGTCTGAGGGTCTCACGACACCGCCACATGACACCAAATACAAGGTGTTCAAGACCACCGCCGGCGGATGTCTTCGAGAGTCTCACGACACCGCCACATGACACCAAATACAAGGTGTTCAAGACCACCGCCGGCATATGTCTTTGAGAGTCTCACGACACCGCCACATGACACCAAATACAAGGTGTTCAAGACCACCGCCGGCATATGTCTGAGGGTCTCACGACACCGCCACATGACACCAAACACAAGGTGTTCAAGACCACTGCCGGCATATGTCTTTGAGGGTCTCACGACACCGCCACATGACACCAAATACAAGGTGTTCAAGACCACTGCCGGCATATGTCTGAGGGTCTCACGACACCGCCACATGACACCAAATACAAGGTGTTCAAGACCACCGCCGGCATATGTCTTTGAGAGTCTCACGACACCGCCACATGACACCAAATACAAGGTGTTCAAGACCACTGCCGGCATATGTCTGAGGGTCTCACGACACCGCCACATGACACCAAATACAAGGTGTTCAAGACCACCGCCGGCATATGTCTGAGGGTCTCACGACACCGCCACATGACACCAAATACAAGGTGTTCAAGACCACCGCCGGCATATGTCTTTGAGAGTCTCACGACACCGCCACATGACACCAAATACAAGGTGTTCAAGACCACCGCCGGCATATGTCTTTGAGAGTCTCACGACACCGCCACATGACACCAAATACAAGGTGTTCAAGACCACCGCCGGCGGATGTCTTCGCTCAAAGTGCATTACTGCCGGAAGGAAAACCCAGCATATTCATAAGACGATCGCGTGCTGGGCAGCGGAGTGGGTGACGACTATCCACATCGGCCGAAGCCAGGGCATGTGGTGGGAGACACGACGTTGAACGGTTACTGACCACATCCCGGTACTCGGGCTTCATCAGAGTGGCGGCAAACTGGAACGACGACTTCTTCAGGCCCGACCTCTGGCACTCGATTACCGTCGACGTCAGGATCGGCACCGTGTCTGCGGGGTCAGGTCACCGGTCACAAACCATGGGTCACATGTCGATGTCAGGATCGGCACCGTGTCTGCGGGGTCAGGTCACCGGTCACAAACCATAGGTCACATGTCGATGTCAGGATCGGCACCGTGTCTGCGGGGTCAGGTCACCGGTCACAAACCATAGGTCACATGTCGATGTCAGGATCGGCACCGTGTCTGCGGGGTCAGGTCACCGGTCACAAGCCATAGGTCACATGTCGATGTCAGGATCGGCACCGTGTCTGCGGGGTCAGGTCACCGGTCACAAGCCATAGGTCACATGCAGATCGGCACAGTGTCTGCGGAGTTAGGTCACCGGTCATAAGCCACATGTCATGATCGGCACCGTGTCTACAGGGTCGGGTCACCGGTCACCGGCATTGGCTCTAGGTAACATGTCGCAAATCACATGTCAAAATGGTTAACACGTCTGAGAAATCAGGTCACACCAAATATCACAGGTCGCTAAACACACGCTAGAGGCCATACGGCACATGTTAGAACGACATCGTGTCGTGAGGGGTCAGGTCGCAGTCACATGTTACATCTCAGGTGTCACCGACCACAGGTCGCAGGTCGCAGATCTGGCCTCAACGTGTCGACATATCCAGGTCATCAGAAACGCGTACGGGAAAGACCTGATACCCTTGACCAGGACAGGACAGGCAGGAGTACATCCTGTAAATTCATTACAACTCACAATACGGTGTGCAACTTCTCGCGATAAGGTAGCAGCTCCTCAGATCTGAATTACACTCGTTCATTAAACAATAATTCCTGGAAGCATCGGTGTTATCCGGTGACATCCAATAAGGAATCGCAATGCTCTTACATCACGCATGGGAAGTAATGGTAAGACTTTCAATTATTTCAATCACTTTCAATATTATAATATTTGACAAGTATGCCACTGATTACCATTTCGTGAACCAGCATATTCACCACACTTCTGTAAACAGCATCTCCAGCACCGAGGCCAAGTGCGACGTCAGTACGGGCACGGCTGACGTAACAACTTACGTGCTGGAAACTTCGAGATGTTGTTGGCCACCCTGATGAGCAGGCGGGCTGCCTTCAGGTGTTCGTTGCGCTTAACGTGGATGCGTGCCAGGATGTACGAGTGCAGCATCATCATATTGGAGGCCAGCTCATTCGGCACGCGGATCTTGTGCTTCCGCAGCTCCTGGTACATGCCCAAGAGCATGTCGTGGGCGTTTCTGCGAAAACAGAACACGGCTCACGTATACATCCACATACAAAATAACAATAACAGCTTGTAGATGATCAGGTCAGGGATGGAGGCAACTAGACGAATCACTCATACAATTTCAGAGTAGCATAGACAAACCGCTTTCTCCCTCATGGTTGCATACGACTCCATGTATGCACACTTCCAGGCATAGGACGAGATTGAACGACTCAGAGAAAGCTTCTCCGGGGTGGTTTGCGCTCCATTGAAATGAATTTGGAAGGCCATTCTTGTCAACGCAGCTGGGAGGGTTTCCGTCTGATATTCGACATAGTGAGCACCGGTCTGCACTCCCATTGTATTATATCAGACAACTTTGGGAGCACATCTGATGACCCTTAAAAGTGTTTCCCACCTGTGATAGAGCACCATGACTTCAAAAAGGATACAATAACACCAAGACTCCACCCATGATATCCTCCCAAATTATTTCCCGGTTAAAAAGCTTAACATGGCGCTCATAGAATATTACACATTTTGGTTCAATCCAATTGCTTCGTAGCCCCGCAAAACACAGCCGACCTTTAGGTATGCACGTGGGCGCGACCGACCCATACTTACCTGTACGAGCCGACCTTCTGCTCCTCCTTGGCGATGATAACGGCCGTCTTGGCCGACTCCCTGTACATCTTGCGCGCCATGTACAGTCGGAACAGGTACTTGGGGTCCTTCGGCATGCCGTCCTGCTCGCCCAGCAGGAAGTCGATCAGCTGCTTGGCGAGTCCCTCCGAGTTGGCTTCTCCGACCACTTCAATGGCCAGCATGATGGCGTCCGCCTCCTGAGCACCGTTGGCCGCCTTCAGCAGAAGCTTCAGCGCCTGTGCGCGCAGAACAGGAGGGTTAGATCGAGCGGCGGCAGGAACACGTCACCATTTCTCGTCAGATAGAGCGGCAGCGGGAACACATCATCTCTCGTCAGATGGAGAGACGACGGGAACACGTCACCATCTCTCGTCAGATGGAGAGACGGCGGGAACACGTCACTATCTCTCGCCGAAGGCCGTCGGAGGCGTATCAGCGCTTATCCGCACATCGAGCACGCTACGACCCGGGAGGCGAGCTGCTCCGGCTCGAGTGGTTAGACCCGGTCGGCGCCGACCGGCCGCTGACGGGCACAGCAGCAGCCCAAGTCGGCTCATCTGGGTGGAGTCCCCGGTCGTTGATGGGCACAGCAGCAGCCCAAGTCGGCTCACCTGGGTGGAGTCCCCGGTCGTTGATGGGCACAGCAGCAGCCCAAGTCGGCTCACCTGGGTGGAGTCCCCGGTCGTTGATGGGCACAGCAGCAGCCCAAGTCGGCTCACCTTGAAGTCGCCGGTCGCTGACGGGCACAGCAGCAGCCCAAGTCGGCTCACCTTGGTGGAGTCGCCGGCCAGATGGTGGAACTTGCCGGCCAGGAAGTAGTTCATCGAGTTCTCATAGTGCAGCGCCATACTCTTGTAGTCCTCCGGCCGGCCGTCTGAGAGCACATGGCGGACATTACACCATTGCATTACGCAATCTCATTACACCCATGTGTCTTCCGGTGCGCCTGCCGCACATGGCAGGCGTTGACGCGGCACTAGCCATGTCATTCAGCCGTCCGCGAGTCGTGAAAGATAGCGGCTACGTGTTATCCATGTGCCTGTCGAGGACACACCTGGTGCAGCAGTAGAGTAACCGCTCTCGCCCTCCGCCAGAACAGCCCGTCCATTCGCAGAGCCATGTGCGGATGGAAACGCTTGGTGGGAAATAAAACACCATTTAACTGCCGATGAGAAGTGCCCGGACGTACTGACGTTTAATATCTCGTCACATGCAGCCAAGATCGACACCTGTTCACTTAAGGCAGCAACGGGCTTGCGGAGGTTGCGGGGGGGGGGGGTGAAGAATGGCGCTGACCATTTCCGATGATAGCGGCGAACGTGTCCATTTTGCCGTGCTTCTGGGCGAGCGTGAACGCCTCGTCGATGCACTTGGACATGACCAGGAACTGGATGGCCGACTCAAAGTCGCCCATCTTCATGAAGAACCTGGGTGATGCATACACGGCTATTTCAGTCGCCGAACATGTATTAACTAACCACTGAACAGATTACGGGAGGCATGTTTGGCGCGATGAGGATTGCACAATAGACATCGCACCTGCAGCCTACGTGTGTGACGACATGGCGTCACAAAACAGCTGGTGAGGAGTTCCAAAAATTACATTTACCTCTTCTTAAAACTGAACTTATTGGCCGGGAGGTGTGGGGTGTGGGGGCATAGTTGCGGAACTATGTAACTACCAGTATAAGGCGCCATTAGAGGCGCTGAACAACTAAAGGCAAGGGACAGTTATCACGTGGTCCACGCATGGGATCGGGCACTGTATCGTGACAGGCAACTCGTTGATCGACCACAGTTGTGCTGCCTTGACAGCTCGGAGAGACATGCAACTGGTGACGTAAAATTTTCGCGGAAGTGCAACTATGTTCAGAAATCGGTAAAACTCATTTGGACAATTCGACGCAGTACATTTAAAGTTAGGAAGATTAATGGATGTCGACTTTGAGCATATTGGGGGCTTTGGTCCTCTCCCCCAGAATTTCTCCATGTGACTGGTGGCCTCCAATTCGATTTTGATTCCATCGATTTGACATTTCGTTCGTTCGTTCATTCGACATTCTGGACTTCGGCTACACCAAAATTACACCCCGAAATTAAATTATACCCAGTGCTATGTGAAGCAGGCACCGATGAGATCTCAAGATAATTCGTCATGAAAAAGGAAGTTTAATGCGCGCAAAATTATCCAAGCTCACAAAATCAAACACACCACAATTATCGAAACCACGCGGCGCATCCCACCTTGGGCAGGGCGTACTAACACTGCTCTACTTGGTCAGCCTCCTACCGTGGGTGAAGCCAAGTCCAACTTGACTTGTCAAAAACTGCAGGGTTTCGCCACAGCCCGACAGGCTTCGTCCGCCCCCATACCACAGCCGACTGTGCATCGTGGAGCCGCACTCACTTGGCCACCAGCCGGGCGCCCTCCACGCTCTTGCTCTGCTGCACCACGGCCACCGCCTGCTGCGGGTTGTTGAGGTGGTCCAGCAGGATGCGGACCATGCTGTCGTACTCGCGTGCCGTCTCGTACGCCGCCAGAGCCTCCTTGTACTTGCCCTCGGCCTCGCGTGCCTGCCAGACGCAGGCGAGGATCATGCCGCACCTCGCCATACCACCCTTGGCTAACTGACGCATCCAGGTGGGCCTCGCCATACCACCCTCGACTACCTAACGCGTCAGGGTGGGCCTCGCCATACCACCCTCGACTACCTAACGCGTCAGGGTGGGCCTCGCCATACCACCCTCGACTACCTAACGCGTCCGGGTGGGCCTCGCCATACCACCCTCGACTACCTAACGCGTCAGGGTGGGCCTCGCCATACCACCCTCGACTACCTAACGCGTCCGGGTGGGCCTCGCCATACCACCCTCGACTACCTAACGCGTCCGGGTGGGAGCGATGGCGCTCACACAAGACCAGTTAGATATGAATGGTAGCTGAGGAACCGTGGAATTTCTACATGCTACCTGGCTAGGCATGACGGCAACCGAAAACGCGAGGGGGTGATGGAAGCGACCGCATGATCCAGTTATGCCGATGTTTCTGCTAACATAAAACGCAGGAACATACATTTCCAATCTCATTGAACCGTGCTCAAGACACGTCTAGCAATTATTGACTTATATACGTTTTTAATGCCCGGCGACAGTGCCATAAATTATATAATGCGACGACTGGTTAGCATTGGGATCATTCCGTTACCTATCTGAACATAAGAGTGTACATTGGCTTCTGACGTGGCAATATGGCGCCACCACACCCAGCTTAGTCCGACGTTCGTACCCACTGGCCAATGGGCGGACGGTTCAGAATCGATGAGCACGGGAACACCTCCCGACAGAGAATTACACCCACCGCGCAGTGAGCGAACTCGGCTCCCGTCGACACGCCATCGCCGCGCCGTGACTCGCCCTGGAATACTGATGGCGCCGATGGGATTTCATGTACGTTGACGAAAGTAAATCGTATTTACGGCTTACCTTGGCGTACTGGGAGTGTATTTTGAGGCTCTGCACCTGCGGCAGCAGCTCAGCCACCTTGCTCCAGTTCTTCAGCTTGATGTACATCTGTGCAGCCCGATCGTAGAGTCCCGCCTTCTCGAACAGAACGGCCGCCTCGTTGTATTGCTGCAGAAACACGCAGGGTTCGGTCAGATCGACCTGCGGACTCTGTCGTGAAATACTCGAGACGCCGCCCTCGTCTTCACAAATTCACATTTTCTGGGAATATTTCGATTCGATGCGTCGCGAGTCTCCACGGCTACATACATTCGGCTATTAGCGTCCAGCAGCGATCAAGAAACCAACAAGAAAACACCGCCATCGACTTCCCCAGTCCTGCATGCAACGAACCTTCATGCTCTCCAAAATCTCGGCACATTCCTTCTTGAGCAGCTTGCTGGGAGAGTTCATGGCCAGCTGCACGCCCTTCCGAATGTCTCCCACACGAATGGAGCACCTGCAGGGCAGACGTAAAGGTCACCGAACACCCTCTCACCCCTTCGGAGCACACAGGCGAAGAATATCAACCACGAAATAGTCATTTGTGTTTAATACGGGTAGTTAATGGTAGGTAGAATCTGGAATCACCTCGTGGAACTATTCAGAATTTAATTGCACCTGAGCATACCAGGGCACGAGCCATTTCGGGTTTGCGTAGCACACATGACCAATTCTGGAACATTCATCCTGAAAGACCATTGGTGCTCTTAACGTTTTTTTTATTACTTCGCCTAAGATGATGACATTGTGAGGCTTAACACGCGCACTGGAGGGGGGGGGGGCGAAATCCGCCCACCCCTCCGATTTTTTCGCAAATAACTGCAGATTTTACCGGTCGATATACGCAATTTTCGGTGTACCTGCTTAGAAATGAACGGCGCGTCGTTTAAAGGAAGAAAAATGTAAATCGGCCGAAAATTTTTCAAGTTAGGGGCCGCTAAAGTAAAAAAATGTTATAGCGCCAGACCACACAAATCGGCGCTGATGCGCTTCCAGTATACTGACAAAAGGGAAGTGTTCTAGGCAACACTAGCGACTTGTTTGATGCATATTGATATGCTGTATAGTTTCAAGGTCATGTTAGGTCACCAAGGTCAAGTCAGGTCAAGTTCATGACAGGTTAATAGAACCAAACTTGATCAACTGGAATGTTGCCATAAATGCACTACTGGTTGTCATTTGTACTGTTTGTCATTGCGTTTCCATACTTTATTCATGTACTTCACTCCCTTCTTCACGAAGCCGATTGCTCCGAGCTGCCCGACGGAGCAGTCGGGCGGGCGGCCGGTTCCGGTAACTGGAACAGGTAACTGACCTGATAAAGTGGTGCTATATAGGTGACCTGAGGTCAAATGTTGGGTCTAGCATCTGCATTGCATCATTAGTAATGTCCAAAACATCATTGATGCCCATTTTTGAGCATTTAAACACAATCATAGCGATCCATAACGATGACAAGCCAAGCCACGCAAAACCGGAAAATTTTGACAATCTGACCTCATTTGACCTTGAACATATTGACGTAAGGTCACGAAAATTGCACACAATAGAGTTCACTACCGTGCCCATCCACCCTGGGAATTTCGTTCCTCCAGCTTTACTAGGAGCCGAGATCTTAGGGGGGGGGGCGGAATCCGCCCCCCTCCAGTGCGCGTAATTATCAGAGGCCCTCCAGGGCGCGTGTTAAAGGACGTGATCTTAGCTGAGCTCATTTTGCTTCCTCCATTTTTAGTAGCCTTGTAATGGGCTTGGATGTTTTTTTGTGGTTGCATACTGCGTATATATCGCTCACATATAAGAAATGCGGAACGTTCCTTATTTCATGTGAGTTCTATTCATTAAATGCCATATGGGTCGCCGGTTGAAATACTTCGCTTCAGCTGTAGCATATATTTGTCATGAAATAGCTCGCTGAGCCCTGGATATCCTTAAAGTTTCAGTCGCTAGCACTCTTATTTCCAGAAATCCTGGTTTGAGGACGTTGTCCCCACTCTTGTTACCCGCTACAAGTGTAATAAATAGGATGTGTGTCCCTAAGAAGAAATACGTGTTCAGTCAAATTCCCCAAGCTCTTCATAACAAGCCCTCAATAAATGACGCAATATGACTACAGAAACGCGCGATTTCCATTAATTCGTCAATGTCGGCCAGGTCATCAGTTTGGATTGCCGGCCTTCCCCTATTTGGCCGTATTGGCAATATTAATAACAGAGATAGATATAATTTGTCTTACCCGCAATGCATAATATATTTTGTCATCCATTAAAATTTGAGGCTAATGACCCCAAATCATCGGGCAATCTTATTGCGCACTGGACGCTAAGCGGATGTTAATAACACATGAGCGCCTGATTGACAGGTTGCGTTAGTAGTTTGATTGGGCTGGAAGGATTTCAGTTGATCACACCACATTCCAAATAGTGCCCACACACAATTCTTCACGTCTGGTTCGCCCAAATAGTGCCCGTACACACAGCTTTCACGTCTGGTTCGCCAAAATAGTACCCGTACACACAGCTTTCACGTCTGGTTCGCCCAAATAGTGCCCGTACACACAGCTTTCACGTTTGGTTCGCCCAAATAGTGCCCGTACACACAGCTTTCACGTCTGGTTCGCCCAAATAGTGCCCGTACACACAGCTTTCACGTCTGGTTCGCTCCAGCGTAGCAACTGCTCGGGCAGTTAGCTACCTGGAAGGTACACAAAGGACGCATCGCGTGAGTGGAAGCGTTCAGTCCGCAGGCTGGAATAAAAAGCATCTGCTACCGTTCGCTTCAGTCGCCTGCTGTGTCGGAAGCTGACAAAACACACCTACAGCGCATAGGTTTGATGCAATCACCCGGAGAGCGCCTCCGGCTGTCAATCGATCAGGTATCCGGCGCCAGCACCCGGGGCCCCGTGCGGCGGGCCGGTTCACAGCGGGGCCCCCGCCACACCACCACACCGTTCACGTGTGTGCCGGGTGGGCGAACTTTCACCCTCGTCTCTGCCGGACGCTGCGGATCGCACCGGCCACCTGTTTGTGACCGTACGGGTGCGGGCGCGCCGTTTTTTAGGGAGACCGACCGGATCCGGCGGGAGGGTGCGACGGCACGTAGGTCAGCGGCACGTGGGGAGACGAGAGCTGGGCGAGAGACCCCCGACAACCGGCGGGGGCAGACGGCGGGGGCGGACGGCGACAGGCGGGTCGCGGCCGACAGCCGGGAGAAAGTGGCGGCGCGATCGGCCGCGCTACAGCCAGCACCAGAGCCGTGCCGGCGCAGTCGTTTCGCGCCGTGACCCGAGCGCCCTCTGGTCACCGGCTTGATCCGTGACCCGGCAGCGACCCGACCGTGACTGGAGACGACCCGCGAGCGTGCGTCGGATCTGCCGGAACCTCACGCGGCGGAGCCATGTTGAAGCAGGTACGTTTGGAGAGGTACGGTACCGGGTACCAACGAGTCAGGTGAAGTCGGTTAAAGCGTGATGCCGAACTTAGCTTCCATCGTTTACTGCGCAATACCGACTGTAGGTTCAAATAATATGTTACACTAAGTCAGTATAAAGAGGACCCAAAGAGGCACATTAGGGTGACGCTTTTTGAACATCTTCCCGGAAAAAAACTGCTCCCTTGACTTTTCCTGGACGCCGAATTCAAATATCACCTCAGAATCTTCTGAGCATGCTACACCGGCCGCTTCAGTGTTCCCAATTTTGTACTTCTGTGTTTGCCAGTTTTCACCAGAACTAACGCAAAATTAGCACACAATTTGGAAACATGTGAATAAAAATAAATTGACATTCAAGCAAACCCACTCCCTCCCCTTATCACTACTCAGTAGCCTCCTCACAGGCTCTTCACATTTTCTAGCAGCTACTAATCGACAACACAGAAACCTTCCATGACGCTGCTGGTGGCACTTTTCTGACTTGCTGCAGTCAGATCACTGCAGCAGTAGGCCTGAAGGTCAATGCTACATACATTGATAAATGCTGTTGACGAATATGTGGTAAACATATGTTTGGAAAATGTTTAGATCAGCACACACTTATCAATGCTAGACCGGATGGCACATATACAACAGGTGCAAATCTGGAAAATAATCCCGAAGGCTTGATGTACTTGAATAAAACCTCAACGTTTTCAACATTGGTCATCGTCAAGAGTGTTGACCCAGAGTGGCAAGAGTGACAACAGTTTCAAGCTTGATAACTCATCGCCAGGAGCGTCAAGAATGACATTCTTGATAATGTCATTCTTGAGACTACTGAATCTAGAAGCACACAATTTGAAGGATAGATTACGGCCGTAGCGAACTCGCTTCAGTATAAATTTATGACCCTAGGTCATAAACTCTAGCCGTCTTCAGGGCCAAATGAGGTCGCGATCGGCCACCACCCCGGGCCGTCGCTGCACCGCGTCGACGAAGCCTTTGTGACCTTGAACGCTCGGCGGCCGGCGGTAGGCCGTAAACGGATTTCGATTGGTTTCGCTGTATAGAATGCGCTGATCAATTCTGAACAAAGTCACACGCTTTCATTAAAATATCGCCGCCCGATTATGAGATACCATCTAAAAACAGTGGGGGTGGGGGGTGGGGGGGGGGGGTGAGCGGATTCCGGCCCCCTCCTGTCCCGCCGTCCTCCCGTGGGCGTTTTAACACATTGTAGGCCTAATTAATTCGTTTCCTGGTATAGTGCATTGCAGTCTTGTTATTCTTTTAATAGTCATGACAAAAGAAACTTATTATCATTGGTTAGCCCTGTTAAATACAACAGCGCTAGTATAGGCGGCGGAGTGGAGACGCAGGTATTAGTGGCGACGATAGGAGCTGCAGCAGCAGCAACAGCGACGGTGGAGGCAACGGCGACGGTGGCGGTGACGCAGACGGCCAGGACGACAACAGCGGCGGCAGCATGGTCGACCTCGCGCTGAAGTGCTCCTTGGTGATCTGGCCGTCACACTGGTCGGAGCGGCTGCCGTCGTGACGCTGATAGCCTATGACGGTGGCGGCTGGCTCGCCGATGGACTTGACGCCATGCTCCGTCGACTGAGTGGGACTGGGCACGCCGTCTTCAGTCACCCTTCAACACGCCTCTACAGCTCATAGTCGTCAATGGTCTTCACGCCGCAGGGAAACTTGACGTCGTCGCCTTGCTCAGCAGCGCATCTTATGTCCAGCAGATCAGCACATACGTCAGCGCCGAGGTTCAGTTTTGACGCCCAGAAGTAGCAGGTCGCCTGGCCCGGGAGACTCCTCTGACGGAAGAACTCGATGCGCCTGACCGGCACGACTCTGGTTGTCTGCTGCTTGTCGGCCGGCATGAGGTGTGTGCACAGTGTGCACAGCACACTGTGCACACACTGTGTCAGCGCTGGTGGTGATGCTGACTAAGCACCCGTAGGACGTGGCGGATGTGTGGTGGCTCTTCTGCGCGAGCAGACGTGGCGCCAGCGGCATCACTTTAGAGTCTGTAGGCAGGTCACCGTCCAGAGCAGCCCGGCGGGGAGTGTGCACATGACACACCCCGAGAACGTGCTGCTGGCCGTGCTGGACGACAAGGAGCAGGTGATAACAGCTGAGGCAGTCAGAGACTCATCAAGTGTGTCCACCAGAGGAGCCCTCCGGGTCAGACGACCTGACTATGCTGATTATAACGCTGGTCACCGTTGCTACTACCGCTGCAGCTACTGTCGCCACCCTGTGCCGTCCAGTCAAGTCCACCGCTGCTACCACTGCTGCAGCCACTGTCGCCACCCTGTGCCGTCCAGTCAAGTCCACCGCTGCTACCACTGCTGCAGCCACTGTCGCCACCCTGTGCCGTCCCAGTCAAGTCCACCGCTGCTACCACTGCTGCAGCTACTGTCGCCACCCTGTGCCGTCCCAGTCAAGTCCACCGCTGCTACCACTGCTGCAGCTACTATCGCCACCCTGTGCCGTCCAGTCAAGCTATGCTTGGTCTGTGCTGAAATAAACACTTCTCTTACACAGTTTTACATGAACTGTGTAAAAACGATACCTACAATTTATGTCTTCAGTGAACAATAAAATGCAAAATATCTGCCTGTAGGGAGTCGGAAAAGTGTCGTGATAACCACCTTACCCCTTCTTGTGGTGGTCTACAGAAAAATCCGGAGAAAGAGCTTTATTGTTCAAAAATACTTTCGATTCTAAAACAGCTATCGGTGTATAGGTTTCCTCTCACGTAGGAATTCACATTAGAAGATCACATCACATCACAAGATTCCAGCACTTGGATATTCACATTCAACCCAGGCACCAATAATATGCCTTGGAATTACCTATTGACTCCTAGAGAACAGCTATAAGGCACAGAGCAGCCTACGCTCTTGAGGAAAATCATCGCAGGTTTGTTAAGCATAACATACCAGGCAGTCTCAAGGCACATTAGCTCCTTAGCTCACTGCCTTCTTGTCAACACAACAATGACGATAAGGTGCGACTATGATGCAGAGTCGCAAAATTCATCCCACTTGTTATTAATATAAGATAAACAAATAAATACATCAATAAAGATCCGACAACACAAACGCAAGCACTACCAAACATGCCCAACGTGCATGGTAAATCACGGCGCCGCCGCATAAAGGGCATGTTCTGGCCATGATGACGTCCGTATTGACACCACACCCGCCCGGGGGTGTAGCGCGCGTGTTACACCGACTCTGGCCGTGGTGACGTCCGTAATGACACTACACCCGCCCAGGGGTCTATTGCGCGTGCTACACAGACTCTGGCCGTGGTGACGTCCATAATGACACCACACCCGCCCGGGGGTGTAGCGCGCGTGTTACACCGACTCTGGCCGTGGTGACGTCCGTAATGACACCACACCCGCCCGGGGGTGTAGCGCGCGTGTTACACCGACTCTGGCCGTGGTGACGTCCGTAATGACACCACACCCGCCCGGGGGTGTAGCGCGCGTGTTACACCGACTCTGGCCGTGGTGCCGTACGTAATGACACCGCACCCGCCCGGGGGTGTAGCGCGCGTGTTACACCGACTCTGGCCGTGGTGACGTCCGTAATGACACTACACCCGCCCGGGGGTGTAGCGCGCGTGTTACACCGACTCTCCATTGCGTCAGGTCGGTACGGCGACCGTCGTGCTGGCACTACTCGTCGCTGCCGTCGCCTACGACGATGTCGACCGCCTCGTCGACGAGTACCTCGACGCCAACCCAGGTGAGCCGCCCATGGCCATCGGCACCAGGTACAGTGGAGACATCTCGCATACCTGCCGTGGTACAGAGGGTACAGAGCGAGCAGCGTCTCGGAGAGGCCGAGGAGAGCGAAGGAGAGCCCGCGAGAAGGAACGCAATCGGAAATGTGTTGTGATTGACAGATAGTAAAAACACTCTTTCAGTCCTACCTAAGATTATAATAAGCTCTGTTGGGAAATGTAAAATACTACACGGGGAAAGCACAATATTTAATAGAAGAGTAGCTCGGCGGAACGTTTTGTGGCAGATTACCTTTTTTTGGTCAAGAGTCAGCAAAATAGCACCACAAAAACGACACTGCAACCATGACGACGGGGCGAACGCAACCACCTTGATGACACATCCGACGAGCAAGACAGATGTCAAGTGACTTTCACCTGGAAAATAAGCGTCCAGTATTGGCGTATTGGTAGGCGTTTTGTGAGCGCTGCATATTGTAGTTATGAATCAGGTACATTCTTCAATTTTACTTTGCTTAGTGACGGACACTAAATTAACCGCCAAGATGTAAATGGAAGCCCACCTGGTGGAGCGAACGTGGACGCGTAAAGCCTAGCTCAATATGAATTGTGCATACAGCCATCGTCGCGACACGTTCTGAATACATTTACACATGTAATCATCCACCACCGGACAGGGAAAATACAGAAGTATATTAATTGCAGAGTAGATGTAATGCAATGTAGATGATGAGAAATAACTACCGATGTCATCAAATATAAAATATACCGATCATTCTGTATAACATTCTTAACTCAGTGACAACACCTCTGGTTATTGACGAAGGGTTCAATTCGGGAGTTGTGTGCATTGCTCTTAAGCAACGGCGTCATTGGACGCCGAGACGGAAATGGCTGATTGCAGAAATCGCATTGCTCAACGGCTGAGAACGGAAATGGCGCTGGTAAGGCATCAGGAGCGCATTAAACAGTCTACCAGTCTCACATCTGCCGTCGAGCAATGCGAGTAAATGTGCGATCTCGTGATGGGCCCAGAATCAAGGTCTGCTTGGCGGATATTGTGCCCATTCGAAGCCACCGGTCAGGCATTTAGAAGATACTTTAAAACATATAGACTAACAACTGTGCATATGATGTGTGCACCTACTCGGATGCACACATCCGCGGTTTGGTGACAGGTCTCCGACTCATCGACTCGTTAACTATACCGGTGTCTATTTTCCACCGTGCGCTAAATCAGTGCCCTTCAACATTTCGGTGGCAGCCTGCTCCACCGACCCAGTTGTGTCGATCTTCCGGCGCGTGCATCCGCACACAGTGCACCACGTGCACCAGCTGCCGGCCACGGTGCACAGGAAGACCTTCACGTGCCGGACGGCCGCGCGTCCTGCGGCCGACCGTCAGCGGCGGCGGCGGCGCCGGTGACAGGAGCGTCGAGTCGCTGACGGACATGGTCAGGCTGCAGAGCTGACACGGCTGACACGGCAGGTCAGCGCGCCGCCGCTATAAGCGGCGCTCGCCGCCGGCTGACACCATTCGTCGGCCATGTCGAGACAGTCCGCCGCCCTGTGGGTGCTCGCGTGCGTGCTGGCGGCGGCGCGTCACCCCGCCGGCCAGACCGACTACTGCAGCCTGGCGTCGTGTGGCGGCCGGCCGCACACCATGTGCGCCTACACGGGCGTGGCCGCCTCGTGCGGCACGGTGGTGGAGCGCGGCGTCAGCGCCGCCGACCGGCAGGCCATCCTGAGCGCGCACAACACCATCCGGCGGTCGGTACGCGCCGGCCGGCACGCCGGCCACGGCCTGCCGGCCGCCGCGGCGCTGCCCGACCTCACGTGGGACGCCCAGGTGGCGAGCGTGGCGCAGCGCTGGGCCGACCAGTGCCGGCAGGGTCACGACCGCTGCCGCGACGTGGCCGACGCGTACGTCGGTCAGAACGCCGCCTGGACGTGGGGCAGCGCCAAGAGCTGGTCGGCCCGCGCCGTTGGCCCGTGGTTCAACGGCGAGCTGGCCAACTTCCGGCAGAGCGGCCTCACATTCACCAGCGTCAACGACCCCGTGTCGGGCAGGCCGACCGGCCACCTGACCCAGGTCATCTGGGCCGGCACCACTAAGGTCGGCTGCGGCTACATGGCCACCAACGCCACCGGCTGGGTGAAAAGAGCCTACTTCTGCAATTACAAGCCGGGCGGTAACATCGTAGGACAGGCCATATATCAGGTGTGAGATGGTCGCACGAGATGCCGCGTCCGTTACGAGCTTGCTGAGTGTGACGCAACAGATCGAGCGTAACGAGCTTACTGAGACAGTACACAAGAGGCTGGGATTTGGTTGCGGAGCACAGCGACGATTCCACTTTGCTAAGTGTGATAATTTGCGTCGCTGTACGCAATGCATGGCCGATTGTATTTATATTGGTGTGTATGTGTAAACAGTTTGGATGTCGTGCAATGTTGGAAGAATGCATGTGGGTGTACATTTTGCATTGCAGTAAGTGTTCAATAATAACAGAAAAGATGTGATTTCGTCCATTTTCACAGACGTTGACGATGAACCACGAAGGAGAATAACTTCTTCTCCAAGTGTATATAAGGGATAGATACACTGTGACATACAATGCTACTAGAAGAGCAAGAATCACATAATGAAAATCATTCAACTGGGGGCACAGCTGATGAAGTGCAATGCAGGCTTCAGCATGTCCGAAAAGCAGCAAGCTCCGTCGCTTTTCATGCAACATTTGTGGTCTTCTTCACGACTTGCTCAATTTTGAGTTTCGTCTTCATCTCGAAAAAATAGAACAAAAGAAAGGAGGAAAACCTGTCCTTGATCCATGCTACGGTCGTCGTTTAATTGTAATTGGTGGTTTCATTCACTTCATTTTTACCTGATGACTACTTGCCTAACTGCAAGTGGAGCAATTCCGATAACTACCAGCCAAAACCTAGGTTAAGTGGACCTTTCCTTAACTAGCAGACTACAATACAATACAATACAATACAATACATCCTAGCGGACGATCTGGCCGGCCTGGCCCCGACACTTCTGAGAGGTTCGGAAATTTGTCACGAGGAATTCTGGAACGACGAAATAGGCACTGACGTATAAATTACTTTCCTATGGAGTGCATCCTTCAATTGGTAAAAATGGCCAGTCTACACTCCGCCCGCTACGCCGTCTTGTGGCTACTTTTTCGGATTTTCACGCCGTTATCGAGACTTTTTATGCGACAAAAAATCAGTATTGGTAGCGAGACGAATGATCATTAAGTAATGCTTTGCTCACAATTTCTCTTTGATGTGATACAGTAAGATGATATAATAGGATAACATGTGTTATGATTAGGGTTATCATTGAGCCACAGTATATACTGCGTCATACGGCTCACTTTACGTCAATATATGAATATAATTATTCGCTTTGGAACGAATTATTGCAGGACAAACTAAATCCACCGCTAAACATGAAAAAATATTCCAAATCTGGTGAGATGTAACTTACTAGACATCGCTCTTATTTCACCCAAATCCGTTTTATTGATTAGATATTTCCATGCTATCTGCTAGATGCTGGACACCGGGAATTCATGTATCGCTGAGTGGAACGTTGTATTATTGGCTAACACTGGTTACAATCGTACTCGATAACTGGATAAATCACAGCACACAAGCACCACTTTCACCAACAATGAACAAAACCCCCTCTCCAGCCCTTGTTTCTACACCACTTGAGAGTAGTGATGTCAGACAGAGGTGCCATCACCCCAAACACAGCGCCAACACCTGCGGTGAGACACCTGACGGCTGCTGATGCTGTGGCCGACGCCTCGGAGACAGACGACCCCACCTAGCAATGTTGGTAACCTGCGTATTTCTTAGCAGGAACAATGGGCCTATCGCCAATGCTGCGTGACAATTCGCGTGCGTGAAACCTCAGTGCGTCTCATCTTCAGCACTGACCACACGCCGACAAATTATCACTGAATCAGCATCACCGAAGCGCCCCAATTTCGACACCAAAAGGTTGCCGAAAGAGCAACGATGGAAATGTCTGTGTACAATGCCAGCGTCTGTGATAACACGAGCGATGGACGCGTCTGTGATAACACGAGCGATGGACGCGTCTGTGTACGATGCCAGCGTCTGTGATAACACGAGCGATGGACGCGTCTGTGTACAATGCCAGCGTCTGTGATAACACGAGCGATGGAAGCGTCTGTGTACAATGCCAGCGTCTGTGTACAATGCCAGCGTCTGTGATAACACGAGCGATGGACGCGTCTGTGTACAATGCCAGCGTCTGTGATAACACGAGCGATGGACGCGTCTGTGTACAATGCCAGCGTCTGTGATAACACGAGCGATGGAAGCGTCTGTGTACGATGACAGCGTCTGTGATAACACGAGCGATGGACGCGTCTGTGTACAATGCCAGCGTCTGTGAAAACACGAACGATGGAAGCGTCTGTGTACAATGCCAGCGTCTGCGATAACACGAGCGATGGAAGCGTATGTGTACGATGACAGCGTCTGTGATAACACGAACGATGGACGCGTCTGTGTACAATGCCAGCGTCTGTGATAACACGAGCGATGGAAGCGTCTGTGTACGATGACAGCGTCTGTGATAACACGAGCGATGGACGCGTCTGTGTACAATGCCAGCGTCTGTGATAACACGAGCGATGGAAGCGTCTGTGTGCGATGGAAGCGTCTGTGTACGATGACAGCGTCTGTGTACAATGCCAGCGTCTGTGTACAATGCCAGCGTCTGTGATAACACGAGCGATGGAAGCGTCTGTGTACAATGCCAGCGTCTGTGATAACACGAGCGATGGAAGCGTCTGTGTACGATGACAGCGTCTGTGATAACACGAGCGATGGATGCGTCTGTGTACAATGCCAGCGTCTGTGATAACACGAGCGATGGAAGCGTCTGTGTACGATGACAGCGTCTGTGATAACACGAGCGATGGACGCGTCTGTGTACAATGCCAGCGTCTGTGATAACACGAGCGATGGAAGCGTCTGTGTACGATGACAGCGTCTGCGATAACACGAGCGATGGACGCGTCTGTGTACAATGCCGGCGTCTGTAATTACACGAGCGATGAAAGCGTCTGTGTACAATGCCAGCGTCTGTGATTACACGAGCGATGGAAGCGTCTGTGTAGAATGTCAGCGCTGTGATAACACGAGTGCAAGATGCAGGAGGCGAAGTGTACAATGCCAGCGTCTGTGATAACACGAGCGTCTGTGTACAATGCCAGCGTCTGTGAAAACACGAGTGCGAGATGCAGGAAGCGTCAGTGTACAATGTCAGTGTCTGTGATAACACGAGCGCGAGCTGTATGATGTCACCCACTCGGCTGGTGAAAGCACTAACGGGAATGCTGCACAGGTGAAATCGCTGAATAGATCTAACACGATTCGCCCTTTGGAATGCACCCTGCACACCGTGTTCATTCAATTATGCCGTCGGCGAATAATCTGCAAATCGCGTTTGCACACATGGCTTAATACAATGTCTTTGTCCCCATATCGACACACCAAAGTTACTGTATCATAAAATGGCGTGCCAGTGACGATCCAAACCGGTATCTCCGGACTGTCACGTGCTCCGAACTTCAAACACCCAATCGTTTGATCCGTACCGCTCCACCTGGCCGGCGATCGTTGCCGCTTTGCGCTCGTAAGCACCGTGCGATAAACATCGAACCACGTCTCAGATACTCGGCGCCGATGAATACGAAAAGTGAGCGGTTTCTGAGCCTCGAGCCGAGTACCTCATGGCCATAACCGGAGTTGCGTGCTTTGAGCAGGTGCACGAGATCTGCTGAGGAGACGACTGCACGGGGAGCAGCAGACGCCGGCACCGACACGGCACCGCCGGTCATTCATCACAGATGCTCTGGGATCTCTCAGCTCACTGCTGCTCGGACCCGATGCCAGGTGGGCACGGACCTGACCGACCACCGCCAACGGCCCCGTGTTGCAGTGACGGCTCTGGGTCACAGTGATGGCTGTGTTGCAGTGATGGATCTGGGTTACAGTGATGGCTGTGTTGCAGTGGTGGATCTGGGTCACAGTGATGGCTGTGTTGCAGTGGTGGATCTAGGTCACAGTGATGGCTGTGTTGCAGTGACGGCTCTGGGTCACAGTGATGGCTGTGTTGCAGTGGTGAATCTGGGTCACAGTGATGGCTGTGTTGCAGTGGTGGATCTGGGTCACAGTGATGGCTGTGTTGCAGTGGTGGATCTAGGTCACAGTGATGGATGTGTTGCAGTGACGGCTCTGGGTTACAGTGATGGCTGTGTTGCAGTGACGGCTCTGGGTCACAGTGATGGCTGTGTTGCAGTGACGGCTCTGGGTCACAGTGATGGCTGTGTTGTAGTGGTGGATCTGGGTCACAGTGATGGATCTGGGTTACGGTGATGGCTGTGTTGCAGTGACGGCTCTGGGTCACAGTGATGGCTGTGTTGCAGTGATGGATCTGGGTCACAGTGATGGCTGTGTTGCAGTGGTGGATCTTGGTCACAGTGGTGGCTGTGTTGCAGTGGTGGATATGTGTCATAGTGATGGCTGTGTTGCAGTGACGGCTCTGGGTCACAGTGATGGCTGTGTTGCAGTGACGGCTCTGGGTCACAGTGATGGCTGTGTTGCAGTGACGGCTCTGGGTCACAGTGATGGCTGTGTTGCAGTGACGGCTCTGGGTCACAGTGGTGGCTGTGTTGCAGTGATGGAGCTGGGTTACTGTGACACTCTGTGCTCTAGCGGAGCCAGTAGGAGATGGATCTTGCAGAGATGGATCTGACTCATAGCGACAGTTGTGCTGCAGTAGAAACTGTGTGTTGCTGTGACGGCTTTAGGTTACAGCGATAACCCTGTGCTCCAGGCTACAACGACAGCTCTGGTCTGCAGCTATGGCCCTGTGTTACAGTGGTGACAGCTGCGTTGTAGTGGCGACTCTGAGTTACAGTGACATCTCTGTGTTGCAGTGACGAATGCGTGTTGCAGTTTTAGCTGTGTACGGCAGTGACAGCTGCGTACCGCAGTAACGGCTGTGTACCGCAGTGACGGCTGCGTACCGCAGTGACGGCTGTGTAACGCAGTGACGGCTGTGTGTTGCAGTGACGAGCCGGTGGCGACCACGGCCTCGCTGGTCCAGCGGCTGAACCAGATGGACCGGCTGCAGTGCGTGCCCCGGATGCTGTGTTCGGCGGTGGCGGGCGCCATCGCGCCGCGGCCCACCGTCCAGCCGCCGACCGCCGGTCCGTCGGTGGTCGGCCCGCCCTCTCCGCCCGTGATCAGCCCGCCGGCGCCACCCACCGGCGGCTTCATAGCGCCGCCGGCGCCGCCGCCGTCGTCGTTCTCGCGGCCCGGTCAGCAGCGGCCGTTCAGCGTGTTCAACGCGGCCGGGCCGCCGGTACGCGGTCGCGCTCGTGCCGCGTCACGGATGCAGCCGTGGCGTCACGGCGCCGCCACGTACGGCGGCGGCGTAGCGGTATGGCCGCCGCCGCGCCGCACGCGCCACCACAGGCAGAAGCGGTTCACCCAGGCGGTCAACAGTCTCCTCAGGTGGGTGCTCGCTGAGAATGAGATGCTGAAATGCCTTGCTGGGATAGCACTGCTGAGTCGAACATGTTCCACCACATGTCAGGAATACAATCCAGCAGCCGTGAAACAGCCGTCCCCATTGCGATGTTGAGAAATTCATAAGCTGCAAAAGTAGTCAAGTTCATAGCCGGCTATTCTGTCCTGTTCTTCCGATAGGTGAGCCATGACACCTCCGATAAAAAGCACGCCAGTTGAATATACTGACGGCGTATGTATTCCGTTTAAAGGGATATCGATCATGAAGACTTCATTCAAAGGGGCACTTTGCAGTTTGCACATCTGAAAAGCATTGGCTGGCGTGGGTTTATCCCGGCCAGCATCCCGGTCGCTCCCTCGCCAACTTTGAAGTGAGGTCTTCTCATCCCGCTTCAGCGCATGCACGTGACCTGAGTGCTCGGGACGCTCACCCGCTCCAAGTTCCCGCCCAGTGACCAGCTGTGGGGCCGTTTCAGTGCCGTAGACGGCATGGTCCGGCCATTCTCGTTCTACCCGTACAGCCACGCCGTGCTGATGGGCGGCATGACTGAGTCCCGCGAGCGCTGCGCCCAGCTGTACCGGCTGTGCCCCACCGACCGCGACAGCTTCATCAACGTCTTCAACAACCTCAACCGCTACTTCCCCGGAGGTATGCAGGCGTTTCTGCCCGAGTTCGACATCCCGGCGCTGGACGCCTTCCGGCCCGGCTAGAGGCGGAGTGGGAGGAGAGGCGGGAGGAGATTTGAAAGGAGTCTGGCTGGCGCCGGGAGAGGTTCAGAGGCCAGATTGACTGCTGGCAGAAGTCGCTGGAGAGGCTCTGGCGACTTCTTCCAGGATGGGTGGTTCTGAGTTTTGTTCGCCTGGTACGTGGAGGAAAGAGATCATGTCGGGTAGTTATTGAAGTGATCTTGGTCGGCCTAGGAATCGCTCAAATGAGCTCAATTACAAGTTTACGTGAATGTTTTATACATACTTATGAATGGTAAAATCATACAAATGGTTTCATCCATGGACGTCGTTTTAAACGCCTTTAATAGCGCCTGAACACAGCCTTGAACTCACCAGTTTATCTACAAGCCATAGTCTATGACATAGACCATCCCATTTGATCCAGATCAAATGGGCGTTTGGTGGCAATTTGTGGTTGAGCACAGCCAATAAGTTCATAAAACGGCATCCATGGATAACCAGCGAGATAACCGGCACGCCCGATGTTGTTCGACTGCTGGAATGTTCCAGAAATATCAGTACGGGTTACGACACAGCAACTGACGGTTAGCTTACGCGTTCATTTTGCAGCAAACATCATCCGGAGCGGTGGTGTGTCAAAGGAAGTTGTTCTGTTACCTTCTTGTATGGCAATGCCTTCATGCCAAGGCATGGTTGGCGTCACATGTTTGTTCAACTATTGTTATGCTTCTTCGTGAGCAAGCGCATGCCGCGGCGAACAATCGTTCAATACAACCATCAATCACAACACTGGAAGTTGAATTCTCTGGCGTGACGAGATGACGGTAGTGGCACACATTAATACCCGAACAGAAGGAACCACCATCAGCCGTGGCCCCTCGCCGACGATCCGCGGACGGCAACGCACAACACTTCCACGTCCTGCACAACCTGCAGGCGTCCAGGCATTGGCTGCCGCTGATCACCGTATCTTCACAGCAGACGATATCGGGTCTGACATTGTTGACAGGTCAAATGCGGCGTGGGTTCGGTTCAAGCCAATGCTAATGGAAGTGTCAGCTAGGAGCGTACAGCCGACAGCAATACAGCCCGGTATACATGAGAAATACGGCTGGCTGAACTGACGAAGGAGGGAGGAATGGGGAGCTGCCACTCACAGCCGACAGCAATACAGTCCGGTATACATGACAAATACGGCTGTCTGAACTGACGGGGGAGGGAGGGAGGGGGGGCTGTCACTCAGAGCCGACAGTGATTCAGCCCGGTATACATGACACATACGGCTGGCTGAACTGACGGAGGAGGGGAGGGAGGGGAGCTGTAACGAACAGCCGACAGCAATACAGTCCGGTATACATGACAAATACGGCTGGCTGAACTGACAGGGGAGGGGAGGGAGGGAGGGGGAGTTGCGACACACAGCCGACAGCAATACAGCCCGGTATACATGACAAATACGGCTGGCTGAACTGACGGAGGAGGGGAGGGGGGAGCTGTAACGAACAGCCGACAGCAATACAGTCCGGTATACATGACAAATACGGCTGGCTGAACTGACAGGGGAGGGGAGGGGAGGGAGGGGAGCTGTAACGAACAGCCGACAGCAATACAGTCCGGTATACATGACAAATACGGCTGGCTGAACTGACGGAGGAGGGGAGGGGGAGCTGTAACGAACAGCCGACAGCAATACAGCCCGGTATACATGACAAATACGGCTGGCTGAACTGACGGAGGAGGGGAGGGGGGAGCTGTAACGAATAGCCGACAGCAATACAGCCCGGTATACATGACAAATACGGCTGGCTGAACTGACGGAGGAGGGGGAGGGGGAGCTGTAACGAACAGCCGACAGCAATACAGTCCGGTATACATGACAAATACGGCTGGCTGAACTGACAGGGGAGGGGAGGGAGGGGGAGTTGCGACACACAGCCGACAGCAATACAGTCCGATATGCATGACACATATGACTGGCTGAACTGACGGGTGGGAAAGATGGTGGTGAGGGGGGGGGGCTGAACTGACAGGTGGGAGGATCAATTGTGGGAGAGTAGTGAGGTCAGAGTTGGTCTCGTAGCCGCAAGGGCACCTACCTGGCTATGCCAGCAGTGCAGGCAGCCTTGTGCTCCTCTGTCGCGTCCTCTGCGGCCAGCTCTAAACCCTTCGTATAATGCTGCAGCGCCTGCTGGTGCTCTCCACTGCCAAAAGCATATAACACAGCACATATATCAACCCTGCCGACAACACACCATAGCACACCCATCACCACTGTCAACATCACAATACAAAACATCTGCAAACGATGGCATCAACACAACATCATGCACCTATTATCAATTATCAGAATCACAACACAACAAATCTGCTACTATCGCCAACAACACAACACAATAAAATACACATTTTATCGATATAAATAAAACAACAGAATGCACCATGGACCACCATAAACGCCATCGACAACACAACCATTCAATCATGTTCGTCTCTTCGGTACCTATGTTGCACACACACCGTTGTGGCCTTGTCAGACCTGATCCTTGAAGTTGTGCAGACAGAGGTCGCGGAGAGATCGGAGCGACTTGGTGATCATACTTACCGCCGACGAGCACGGGCAAGCGAATCAACCAGAACTGTATAATGGCCTGAACATCTGACTAATCCTATGTTCAAACTTACACAACCATTACCTACGCTGAACTCCCTGTAAACTGCCACTGGTTCATGGTGGCTCCTATGCATATCGGTTCGTCCCATTGCGGCATGTATTGAAGCGCACTAGCCAAAACGAATTGGCTGGACTGAAGCTACTCGGATTTGAGTCCGTCTCCCCCAGATGTGCGGGGAGTTCCGCACGCCACGCACCGCGACCCGGCCCGACGACGGCGGACAAACGGCGCCGCTGCGCCGCCGGACACGGACGCGGTGCGACGAGCACCAGGCGGACGGACCATTCACTGCGGCGGTGTCGCCGACACGGTGTCAACCACCGCTCGTCCAGCCGCGGCCCGACGAGCACCAGGCGGACGGACCATTCACTGCGGCGGTGTCGCCGACACGGTGTCAACCACCGCTCGCCCGGCCGCGGCCCGGCGCGTGCCAGTGTTCGGCGCCACAGCCAGGGAGCAATGTGCCTGAATGCTGCCAGCACTCACGTAGGGTTAGGGTCACGACAAGACATGAGTGCGGATAAAGGCCGGGGTCGGATCAAGTTCCGCCACGAGGAAAATGAAGGACAAGGTCAGGTCACCATCAGTGGGACGTCACCATCAGCACGGACGCCACCATCTGCTGGACATGCACTGACAGTGGCTCCGGGTGCGTCCATACCTGGCGTCTGGCGGCAACAGTTGCTGAGCTACCGGACATTTCGACCGGAGAAGGCAACATGTCGCCGTGTCCTTCCCTGCCATCCCGAGAACACCGTCCCATGCTTCTGCTGCCGACAGGATCGGCACTTATCGTGACCCAATTATGTCATACAGCTTGCCTGCTGACCCCTGGCACAGACGATAGCGCGGCTCACGCTCACAAGACCTGAGCGTGTCTCTCCACTGCATCTTCTTATCTCCAGCAGATGGCGACGTCTAACTAATGATGACCTGACCTTGTCCTTCATCTGCCTTCTGGCGGAACTTGATGCAACCCTGGCCTTCACCCGCATTCATGTTTGGATGTGACTCTAACCCTACATGAGTGCTGGCAGCACTCAGGCACATTCCCTGGATGTGGCACGAATTCGAGGGACGAAGACCGTGTCCCCACATGATCTCACTGACACTAAGTCTTGACCTACCACTACGACCCTTCCATGACCGTGACCATGAATGATGCCGACAAGCATAGGGTCCACCCTAACATCGCTTTACGTGATTTTCATGTGCGTGGCCGGGACAGTCATCGGCACCCACACGACTCGCCCCGACCTTCGTCTACGTCATTTCCACCTGACCATAACCAGCACGAACATTTCCGCCGTATCCGACATGCGCATCTGACGATAATACGGCGCCACGATAACCACCAGAGCGCACGATCTCACCACCAATTGTCTGTCGCCGGCGACACTCACGTGAACTCGAGCTGGTGCGCGTACTCGCACGAGATGTCCGGTATCTGGTCGGGCGCCAGCTTGCTGGCCAGCTGCAGCGCCATCTCCCACTGCAGCAGGTCGCGGCGCATCTCGAGCGCCGCCACCGGCTTCGTCGACATCAGGAACGAGGTCTGACGGCAGGCACACACGCACACACGCTGACGACCGGCTGGTGTGCGGCAACACCAACGCCGGGCCGGCATGACTGGGACTGGACTGGGCTCGTCACATCCTGAGCATTACTGGAGTAGTGAGAAGCCCTTCTCGCACGCTACCACCCAACCGACCAGGGGGCTGTGCGGCACGCGGTCAAGGACATTCGGTCGACCGGGCCACAACGCGTACGAAGGGCTTGTGTTCACTCGTCCTGGCCGGAGCTGAAACCCAGAATGGCTTGCTATTTCCAGTTCTACTCGTGACTGTGACGGGGGCGTGGTGAGGCAGCGAACGTGATCGTGACAGCGGTGAGGTCTGATCCTGGTCGTGACCGTGATCAGCTCTGACCCTGGCCGTGATCGTGATCGTGACCGTGACCGTGTTAGTGACTGACCGAGACCGTGGGCGCCAGCAGAATCTGCGTAGCTGACACCATCATTAGGAATTCATAGGGAAGTATGAAATGAAAATTGTGATTTATGTCAAAGGACATCTAGAAGGTGCAGATCACGATTTCCATTATTTGCATCAGGCTCGATTCAATTCGGTGTCATGGAAATACTCCATAACCACTATGCCCAAAAAATCAAATAACTAAGGTTCAAATTGTTTAATAGCCAATGTACTTGAGGTTGGCTACAGTCTGACATCAAGTTATACAATTACAAACACTGAACTGTGTTTTCCCACTACCAAACGTGGATGAGATAGTATTGCAAGTACCGCCCATTAAACAAACACTCTATCCAACTCTAGATTGCCAAGGCCATTTTGCAACACCATTATCTTTTGGCAACTCCAACAATGATTGTGGTCTTCCACCTATGCGCACTGCCTTTCATCACACAATATGACGAACAGCGCTACTATAAACACATACACATAAACTGTATACACTACAGCGCTGTCGATCTCCCTCGAATATACAGAGCATCACCAGTCGCTAACTGGGTCCGGCACATTCATCACTACATCATCACCCACCTGCGCCTGGTCAAAGTTTCCGAGGAACATGGCCACGTAGCCGGCCAGCAGCTTGATGTCCTCGATGTCGCGAATGGTCTCGAGCGACCAGAGCATGCCGACGTCGCCCATCTGCTTGTACACGCGCATGGCGATGTCGATCTGCAGGTCCTTCATGCAGGCCTCGCCCAGCTGGCGCCACTCGTCCTCCTTGTCGAGCGCCTGCGCCACCGTCCAGGCGTCCTTGTACCTGGCGGCACCGGGGTCACACAGTCAGTTCGACGATCCTGATTGAATAAAGACACCACAGCAGACGTCAGTTCACACTCGTATCGACCCAGCAGCTGCCATTCCCAATTCGTCCCCACTAGTCTCCACTGGTCTCCACTGGACTCCACTAGTCCCCACTGGTCCCCAATAGACCCCACTGGTCCCCACCGTCTGAGGGCGATGTTCTTCTTGAGCGCCGTGGTGAGCTCCTTCTCCTCGTACTGGTTGACGTTGGCCTCCATCTCGTGGCTGGCCAGCACCATCTGAGTGACCCGGCCACTGCATGTCTGCAGCGTCACCTCGCCGTTGTAGAGTAGCAGCGGCGTCTGGCCGGCAGGCAGCGGTGTCGTGTCCACCATGTCGACCACGTTACCTGTCACACACAAAACCACACTGTCCACACCGCCACTGTCCACCATGTCGACCACGTTACCTGTCACACACAAAACCGCACTGTCCACACCGCCACTGTCCATGTCGGTCACGTTACCTGTCACACACAAAACCACACTGTCCACACCGCCACTGTCCACCATGTCGATCACGTTACCTGTCACATACAAAACCACACTGCCCACACCGCCACTGTCCATGTCGATCACGTTACCTGTCACACACAAAACCACACTGTCCACACCGCCACTGTCCACCATGTCGATCACGTTACCTGTCACACACAAAACCACACTGTCCACACCGCCACTGTCCACCATGTCGACCACGTTACCTGTCACACACAAAACCGCACTGTCCACACCGCCACTGTCCATGTCGGTCACGTTACCTGTCACACACAAAACAACACTGTCCAACCGCCACTGTCCACCATGTCGATCACGTTACCTGTCACATACAAAACAACACTGTCCACGAAAGATCATACCGTCCACCGTGGTCACCACGCTACCTATTACATATCAAACCACAGTGTCCACACCGCCACTGTCTACCATGTCCACCGCGCTATCTGCCACATTCAAAACCACACTGTCCACAAAAGACTATACTGTCCATCATGGCCACCACGTTACCTGCTACACCAAAACGATATCGTCGACCATGTTCACTACGCTACCTGTTACACACAGAACCATACTGCAACCATGTTCATACTTCTTTTCCACCGATTCAAACTGTATGTCGAGCTTCATAACGGCTCATGTAGGATTAGCGACGCGGTACTATGTTAAAACACCAGTGAAGTGTCACCCGACGTCCAGTATTGCCCCGGTGGGTAACACCGGCTACAGCATGATTGTACACTACTACGCTGACAATTCCCTGGCCGTCCGTGTCCAGGGCTCGCCAGAAACACCCCAATCCATCCACATTGGCTGCCATGTTGCTCTACCGATATGCTAGCCTGTATGTGTCGTCTGTTTAGCGGGTTAGGCGCTTTCACAAAGCCCCACAACAAATGCCGATTGCTCTCACAAACGCACCCAAGCACAATCAGCTGATGCGGGTACTGCGACTGGACAGATAGAATGGATGGCGACAATGCAAAATAATATAGCAATACTGTAGCCGTCTGCAGGAAGACGGAGGTGGAGTAGATACAACACAACGGACAGCAGCGAGCGGCGAGCAGACGGAGGTAGTAGTAGGAGTAGATACAATACAACGGACAGCAGCGAGCTGCAAGCAGACGGAGGTAGTGGTAGGAGCAGATATAACACAGCGGACAACAGCGAGCCGCAAGCAGACTGAAGTAATGGTAGGAGTAGATACAACACAACAGCCAACAGCGAGCCGCAAACAGACTGAGGTAGTGGTAGAAGTAGACACAACACAACGGACAGCAGCGAGAGGCAAGCAGACTGAGGTGGTGGTAGGAGTAGATACAACACAACGGACAGCAGCGAGCGGCGAGCAGACGGAGGTAGTAGGAGTAGATACAACACAACGGACAGCAGCGAGCGGCAAACAGACGGAGGTAGTAGTAGGAGTAGATACAACACAACGGACAGCAGTGAGCTGCAAACAGACGGAGGTAGTAGTAGGAGTGGATACAACACAACGGACAGCAGTGAGCTGCAAACAGACGGAGGTAGTAGTAGGAGTGGATACAACACAACGGACAGCAGCGAGCTGCAAGAAGACAGAACGAGGGCGGGTGGATACAGCGCAGTAGCCGCTAGCGGGCGGCGATAAGTTAGTGTCTCAGCTGACTGACTCACCGTCGATATTCTCTCTGGTGTAGACAAAGGTGGAGATGGTGGTGCGGTCCCAGGCGATGAACACGTTGCGGTCGAGCGGGTAGTTCTCCCAGATAACGCCCAGCGCCTGCGATGGGAACTTGACGATCCGCTCCAGCAGGTCAGTCACCTGTGGCGGTGGTCACAGGTCACATTCAGTCGGGGTGGACGTCTACATTCAATATGCATGCTAAGTCGGCAATGCAAGCTTCTGCCAGGCTGTTCACACAGACAATAGAACATTCACTTCTGGTTGGTTATTGGTTTTACGACACATCGACCGTTGAGTCATGTAGCGTCGCCAATCTCTCACGCCGATTGGCCGCGGGCGAAGACTAGTGACAGGTGAGACCATATTATGAGTGTCTGTCCCTCCCACAACCTTTCGATTGTGAGACGGGCAACTTACCCCTAGACCACTCGTCCCCTGGATCCAATGGTTATGAGGGTCACGGAGGAGCGATATTCTAGACGCAGTCATCTAATACTCGTCTCGAGTCGGTAAATCGCACCGTATTTCGAATAAAAATATTAACCATATTCTGATAACCAATCAAATTATGAGTAACGAAGACAGAACATAGGCTAACTTATGTAGATTGTAGGGCACTGCTACTAGGATAATGTTTCTCACAATTCCTTTTGATAGTGTGATCAAGCCGATAAATAAATTCACAGACAGGGGATTCGAAGTGGCAACACTGGCAGCATCACTACCGAAAGCGGGCAGATCAAGTCACTTGATCACTTGGTCACACTCACACAACTCGCAATACCCTAGCTGGGACTTCGTCTCACGTAACAACACCATGCCTACATGTACGGAACGTGAGAAGCCAGGCTCGCCGAGGTGTGACATCCCGGCACCACGTCAGCAAACGTACCGGGTTGAAGATGTGTCCCTCGCTGCGCTCGTCCACGAACACTACCCTGGTGCCGTTAACTTCGGGGTAGACGGCGCGGATGCCCATGGTGTGACGGTACTCGTTCACCACGGCCCAGTCTTCCAGGAAGAAGAACACCAGCTGGCCCGTCTGCGACAGATAAAAATCGAGCCCATCAAATGGTGGGCGGAGCGATCGGTACAGGTAACGTTACAGTGCAAATGGTGGGCGGAGCGATCGGTACAGGTAACGTTACAGTGCAAATGGTGGGCGGAGCGATCGGTACAGGTAACGTTACAGTGCAAATCAAGTACCGGCCGATGTTCTGACAGGTGACGACAAGCGGCAACTCCAGCTAACCGTACATAACCTGTATTTGCCATGCGTTTATTTACCTTGAATTGTCTTGCCACATTAACTGATATGTAAGGGAGCATAGAACAAGGTTTGGCCATTTACCGCCAAGTAGGAGCTTCAATGATGGCAAACATTGCACACCCGAAAAAAAAACTCACCAATGTTCTCCTTAACGAATAATTTGAAAATTGGACAATGCAGCTTGATGTGACACAACACACCCCGTACTCTGTGGTACACCAATCCCACCGGCTGCTTACATCAGTTCCGTATATGAGGAAGTCGGCCGTCATGTAGTGGCACGAGATCTTCATGTCACGGTGTTCGGGGTCCGGGAACAGGCGGCCCTCACGCTCCTCTGCCTCTCCTGTTTCCTGCTCCAGCTGTCGCACATCATCATCATTACCGTCACTCGCCATCGCCATCGCCGTTGTCATCGTCATCGTCATCGTCATCGTCATCGTCATCGTCATCGTCATCGTCATCGTCATCGTCATCGTCATCGTCATCGTCATCGTCATCGTCATCGTCATCGTCATCGTCATCGTCATCGTCATCGTCATCGTCATCGTCATCGTCATCGTCATCGTCATCGTCATCGTCATTGTCATTGTCATTGTCATTGTCATCGTCATCATCGCCATCATAGTGTTCGTGATCGTGATCGCCATCTTCAGCCTCAACGTCACCGGCGCCGTCATCCATCGCCAACACTATCACTATTGCCACCAACACCACCACCACCCACAACACATCTTACATTATGATCACCGTGACACACCAAGCCTCATCAACCTTAGCACGACGGACTTTCTTTACATCGTTAAGATCTGCAGTGACGCACATCTCACAGCCCACACGACAAACCTCAGGGGACGGCGCGGGTACTGACCACGTGCAGCTGGATAACGCCGTCGCACAGGATGGAGGCGTAGTCGGCGTTCAGTCGCACCGAGTCCACCGTGGCCAGGTACTCGCGGTCACGCAGCAGCTCTGGCGAGCCTGCGCACACAGACACAGGGCTCTTAGTGCTGCACGGAGTAGCAACCCCTCCGGAGTAGCGACCCGACCCGGTTGTACTGAAGCAGTTTTGCCCTTCAATTAGTGCACCGAAGTATACGAGCAATTTTCCTATCGTGTTTAAAAGTAAGCGAAAACCTAAAGGTGTTTAAAAGCAGGCGAGAAATCGGGGACGATTTTACCGCAACGTATCGGATATCGACTGCTGTAATGTCAGTTCATGAATTTGTGACCACGGAAAACGCTTACCTTGGCCTGAAGGGCAGCCAACCTCCGTGACGATGCCGAGGAGAGTAGGGGAGTGGACCAGAGCATAGTGTCGTCAGAAGTGGCATGGGCTGCGCCACAGATGGCAAAGATGCATTCCAGGACTTGTTCATGACAATCCAATTCGGTCAAAAATTGGCCAAATGTAAAAATCCCCCAATTATCCACACGAAAGGTAACTCGTGACCAAGAAACGGCGATTTCGGATCTGGCTTGCAGTGAAAGTCACATTTTCACGATCCCATCATGATCCCATTCTCATGATCTTCAGTGGTTAGGCAAGACCAGTGAAGCAACCATTTGGATAATGGTCCTTTTATATTGTGTACTGAACAGTTGGCAAACTTGTGATCGAAGCCAAAATGTGTAAAATTGTACCTCGCTAGCGGCCAATGAGCGGAAGAGAACCATCTTTTTAGGATAGTAGCTTCAGCGACAATTATGTATTCCTCACTTTAAAGTCAGCATATTTTAAGAGGGAAGTCCAAGTCTAATGCTAGTGTTTTGTCCCATTACATGGCAAAGCATAGCGCGACATGCATGGATTCATCAGGGATCGTCATGAACACATAATTAACGCACGATTGCTTTTAAGTCAAATTACCGGTAAAAGCTGAGAAAGACGCATCGCTGAGTAGAGCCGTCTGGCCGCGCGGCACCTGCTCACCTGTCTCGCCGATGAGGTAGATCCAGGCGCGGTTGTTCATGCCGACGATCAGGTGGAACGGCCCGATGCCCAGGAAGCTGGGCTCCACGTCTACGGTGAACGGCACCGCCTCCTCCTGAGAGCGGCACCACTATTACGAGGGGACCAGTCACGCCACACCATGCCATGAGGTCAGGTGGCTCCCCAGGTCAGGTCACGCCTCACACCATCCGTGCCTTAATTATTGTGTCTCGTGGATACACCGACTGGAAAAAGTTCACATGCCTCCCGTATTACTGGATGCCGCGCTCCACATAACGCAAAGTGTAAACTGGGCAGCACAAAGCTATACCGATATGATACGTGTCAAACTTACAAGCAGATCACTGCGAAGGAAACCGACTCAGCGAAATCGGCAATGACGTTTCGACAGCCCGGTTCTGCAGTCGCACCAAGCCTTAACACCAAGTCTGACACCAAGCCTTGACACCAAGCCTGACACCAAGCCTTCCTGGCGTGACGCCGCTTCCCCTACCGACGCCACCAGTGCGGTGACGTCACACCCAGGCACGCGTGAGGCGACACCGCCTCAACGGTGACGTCACGCCACCAGTGTGGTGACGTCACACCCAGGCACGCGTGAGGCGACACCGCCTCAGCGGTGACGTCACGCCCAGGCACGCGTGAGGCGACACCGCCTCAACGGTGACGTCACGCCACCAGTGTGGTGACGTCACACCCAGGCACGCGTGAGGCGACACTGCCTCAACGGTGACGTCACACCCAGGCACGCGTGAGGCGACACCGCCTCAGCGGTGACGTCACGCCACCAGTGCGGTGACGTCACACCCAGGCACGCGTGAGGCGACACCGCCTCAGCGGTGACCCACGCGGTGGCGGCGCCCACCTTGCGCAGGTAGTCGATGATGGTGACCTCGAGCAGCGAGGTGAGCACGGCGATGCGGGTGCCGGAGGCGCCGCCCAGGATCGGCAGCGAGCTCAGGTAGACGTGCAGGTTGCCCGAGCCGCAGCCGACCGCCAGCAGCTGGCCGTCGTCGCTCCACTCCACCTGGTCGACGCTCTTCTCCTCGTCCAGAGACAGCACCGCCCAGATCTCCTTCATCTCCTGCAGCTCGTGGATCTTGACGCTGCCGGCGCAGGCAGTCAGGAGGCGGCGAGGTCGGTGCGACTGATGGCACCGGCGGTGTCCTTGGTGTAATGAGTGGGCGGGTGGTGCCGGCGGTGGTGCTTACGATGGAGCAGGGCTACGCCACGTAGGGAAATCTCAAGCGTGGAGCGTCGCATTGTGAGGCGCGACTGTGTATATAACATATCGACGCATTCAGCCGCTAGGTGCTGACAACTAACCCTTAGCTGAACATACACAGGATTAAATGAATGAAGTATATGAAGATAATGTTATCGCCCAGAACAGGCTCTACAGGCGGGCTTACGCAATCCAACCGGTGATCTGAAACGGCCCGGCACTCCCATTGCAGGAGGTCAGTAGAAACATCACGGACTGGATCTCTAGCTAGTCCACGATACACAATATAGCACACAGCCACACACACGGTCCCTGGTGACTGGCATCATCTTGGCATAAACGTCACGGACCGGACCTTTATCTAACCCACGATACACATATAGCACACAGCCACACATAAGGTCCCTGGTCACTGGTAGGATCTGGACATAAACATCACGGACTAGACCTTTATCTAATCCACGATACACATATAGCGCACAGCCACACATACGGTCACTTATCACTGGCAGCATCTGAGCATGAAACGCAAAGCGTGAAAACTAGTCGAACATACAGAACTCAGGAGCACCCGTCTGACCAAGTCCCAGTGTGTCAGGTGATTCCGAACCATCTTCTATCTATGCCGACAGACGCCAACATTATCTGCATATATTATATACACTTATATACTCTATATATACGGACATGCAGACGACAGACAGAGACAGACAAAGCGCACGGGCATCATTCTGGTCCGGGTTTCCGTCGAGCGAGGTACAGCCGGCCGGCCACATACAGTGACCGTCGCGTCGTCGGTACCTCGCAGAGAGAGGGAGAGAGGGAGGGAGCGTCTACTGACGTGTTGTCGCCGCAGCTGGCTGCCTTGCTGAGCGCCAGGTTGACGGCGATGTCGGTCAGCGCCGTCTTGTGGTTCTTGATCTGGAACAGCTCGGTGCCGATCTCCTTGATGTGGCTGGAGATGGCCACGAAGTAGCCGCTGGAGAAGCCCAGCAGGATGTAGCCGTCGCCGAACCTGCGGCGCCGCCCACAGCGCGTCACACACAGGTCACCGCACCAGGCTCAGAGCGTCACGGTCGGACAGGGCCTCTTCCGGCAGACACTTCCAATCGGGTGGAATTGCTCGTGTGAGACAACCTAGCATACCATGCGAAAGAATGCATGGCTGCATGATTAATCATGTATGAATAGCTATGACCGGCCCGCGAATGGCCTTCTGCATCCGTTGGTGTTCACCCTTTTTATGACAATTGAAATCACTTCACGGCTGAAAATGGAAGACAATCGGTCATTATTATATTCCAGTAGTTACTTCACTACATAAAGTTTGAGTTTTCACTTTCCGAAAATTTTCAGACCACTATGTGGAACAAATCTCACTTAATAATGGCTTATATCACCGAGACCGCAACAGATCCTCATCTCATAAAGGCAAGCGATGGTGCAAAACATGGCGGCGAGACCAAAGGACGACCAGAGAACCCTCCGACGTAGACGCGCGTGACGGTGTGAAGCGCCATGAAACCGGCCAAGGGAGGTTATGATACATCCCTACTGCCATGACGGCGCGGTGCATTGCGACAGGCTGCTGAAAAATCGGACAACAAAGTCGAAAAGGAGCAATTCATACGCGCTGTAAACTCCACAAACTTGAAAAATGCTTCAAAAATGCTTGAGAAAAAATTATTACATGAACTGCCCAGGTGTTGCTAAAGAATTAAGGAATAAGGACAAAAAAAAGTATACACCAGAGATGATCCCGCTGAAATCAGCTCAGCATAATTAGAACCCAGACGAGCACAACGCAAAATACATTCAAGTGCGTTCCACACGTGCACTTCACCACACACCAGGATCAAGGCAAACCGAAGCAACACAAGTAACCAAATTACACCCACACCCAAAGCGCAACACAAAAGTGATGAACAAACATCAGCTATGACCATGCTGGGTCGACACCGGCACGCCCTGCAACCAAGCCGACGGTGAAGGGCCATGCGTTATAGCAGTGCTCTGGTGCAGGCTGCAGGCCGCTGGGCGAGCCGCTGCCAACTGGTGCGACAGTCTGGGCACCTCCGGCCCAGGAGAGGCCGGCTTACCACTCGTAGCGGCTGATGTTGCCATAGCGAGCCTGAAAGGCCAACTCTACCGGATTGTCCGGGTCCGTCAGACTGAACAGGAAGAGGTTTTTCTTCACCAGCACTAGACTGACCTGTGACAGACGGCGTCGTGATCGACGATTGGAGAGCATGTTCGGCGGATAACCGAGCGCCTTGGCTTTGAGCAACAGCAGAGTACATGGCCAGGGGGGTTAAACTACACTTCAATACACTTTAAAATCATCGATGTGGAGATAAAAATTTGGGGCAATCGAATGCTTTTGTAATATGTAAATGTTCTAATATGTATGGTATTTAATATGTAAAGGTTCTAATATTCTTTTGAGTTTTTTGGCAAACCTGTTACCTTAATTTGCACCTTCCAGTCAATTGTGAGCACTTTACCCAGGGCAAGATATTTCTTCTTTAAATCTGTGAAATCAGAATCTCAGTTTGCACTTTCCTGTAAATATTCGAGCTCTCTATCACAGAGCAGTTAATTGTCAAACGACACCATTTTAGTCTAAACGAGACAAAAATGAGAGGATAATTTTCTGGAGAGGATAATGTTCTGGATGCCTTGAGTCCAGAAACAGCCTACTTTTCCAACTCTGTACACGACTGCGTGCTAACAATGTCGACGGGGTGTAGACATCGAAGACATGGGAAGGTACCAGATGCAATCACGAAGCCCTTCGAACAAGCTTAAATGACGAGCTTGTCCTCAAAATTTAACAAGAGCTTTTACTTCAGATGTCGCTACTGAATTAGTAATACGTCAACACTCCATATATTTCACCTTATTAATATGAATATGGAAAATGAAGATAGTTTGAACGGACTACGATAAAGTCCGGGTAGTCGCGACTGAACACGTGGCCAGCACAAATCGATTGCACCGAAGTGGTTGGTTGGTTGGTTATTGGTTTTACGACACGTCGACCGTTGAGTCATGTAGCGTCGCCAATCTCTCACGTCGATTGGTCGCAGGCGAAGAGTAGCGACAGGTGAGACTCGAACCCACAACCCTTCGATTGTGAGACGAGCATCTTACCCCTAGACCACTCGTCCCCTGATTGCACCGAAGTGCTCACATAGCGGTGCATTGCAGGATATGAAGTTCCAAATCAAACGGCTGTAGACGTCAACCTCCCCAATTTAGCTTCCTTAAATTTGGTGGCAACTGCATAGATTACACTACGATTTGGATGCAAATGTAACCACCGAATTAATAGATGGTTGCATGCTAAATTGTAGGCCATATTCACAACAACACAAAACGATACCGAGGAACGTCTCAAAACATCCCATGTTACAACTTCGTTCTTCGAGATTCCGTTAGGTGGGTTCACGAACAATACATCAAGATAGCAGCTAAAAAAACACCACAATCCACGGCCCACGTCGCAACAATCGGAGGATCAGAGTTCGGCGAACACAAACGACTGGGAACATAGGTGCACAACACTGAGACCCGTGAAGGGCACACATTTGGGAAAACAGCCACCAGGCATTACCATTCGTAGGCCACCAGGTGTCCGTAGGCATCCTTGAAGGTCAGTTCTGTCGGATCTTTAGGCGGCTCGATCAGGTAATTGAGCAGCTGCAGGGTCTTTTTACCGGCAATGAAACTGATCTGCAGGATAGGATAGCGGAGTGAAGGGTTACAACTGTGATATCGATATGGCATCGGCGGACCAGCGTTTATGGGCGCCGGACTCACACGCTCTCCAGTAAGCCCGGTCATCATTTGTCGGCGGCCACAATATCCATCGCACACAGGCATGAATCGTGCTTGACTGGAAACAACTGCGCGTCATGCCAAGTGAAACTGTGATGCAAACTGCAGCGTCGGCCAACTAAACACCAGAATAGTTCCGACTCCGGCATCTACATCAATTCCTATACGCAATAAGACATCCTGTTCAGGTATATATACGTTACCTATAGGCAACGTACACTTAGCTATGCTACACGCATGGGCACACTAGACATACAGAGAAGACGTCTTGTTCGGCGGATAAACGAGGTCTAATAAGTTGCACCTCGTGAAAGCGTTTTGAAATGTTTCTTGGTGCTCTACGTTAGCCTTGCGATATTCCTGAACCCAACGCAAAAATGCGCCAATTCATACGTTGAAGTAAATTAGGATGTGACTTTCTGTGTGTGCTTTAAATCATACTGAATTATGAATCCAAATTGGTTTCATAGTCTCTTTTTACACAGAGGAATTGACGTCAAAAGATCACGCACAAAGCTTAGATTCTTCCTTACAAATACCGTGATGCACAACAACCACACTAGATGAAAACACAAGAACTCGAACTTATATCTGAGAAACTGGAAAATGTGGTGCATTTTAACATAGCCTAAGCAATTCATTCTTCCACAATAATTATTTTTATACGTAGTTTTACATAATCAATGCTACCAATCGAGATAGGTATGTGAAACCCTTCCAAAGCTATATGATCAACATAGTCGATGCGCCCTAACGCCCAAATAACTAACGAAACCCTTCCAAACCCACAAAGCTTGCAAGAAGGCTGAATTTGGTTCGTTTGCAAGACTGCGTTTGTTTGTTTGTTTGTTGGTTGGTTGGTTCATTCGTCCATTCGCTCACTCGATCCGTCTGAATCAAGTGATGTACGGGAAGAAGTAGACTGACCATAACCTTGGAAATAAATATATGCAACTCTGGGAAAATTAAACGACATATCCGTGATGATTCTGGGATTGCATGGCATCTTGCCGCAAAGTCAGATGACTATCAAAAGAGTTACGGCTCCATGTTTATATACATGCTATATAACAATCATAAACAATCACATTAACATATTTTGGGATACACGATGCGACGATGTTCGATACGGTACTCGGCAGGGGCACATTAGTCACACAACTGATATGGTAGAATAAAAGATGCACTTGAGCAATATTCAACGGTTGGAAATCAGGCTCAACGCACTCTTTTTTATATATTTCGCCATTTGGTCATAATTAAATCATTTCATCACTTTCAGTGTACATGTGTGTGTGTGTGCAGTTGGGATTTGTGGATGCATCAGCTGCCTCAGCTATATTGCGCTCATCGTCACTCCCACAGTAAAAAGCCACCAATGTAACACCATCTCATCCCATACTGCGTAACAATCCTTCCTAAACGCTTAAGCCAGCTTCCTTCAGCGTTACGCGTCTCACACAATGCTAACGCGTGTGACCGCCCTCCCTCAGCGCCAACAGCATCCCCACTCCCTAGCGTCACCACCTTCTCTCGGCGTGGCCGCCCTCCCTCAGTGACCAGTGCGACCGCACGCCTCCAGCGTGGGACCCAGTCCGCCGTACCGTATTCTCGCCATCAGAGGCGCCGTCCATCTTCATCTCGGAGAACTGTATCTGGCTGGGCTCGGCGCGCAGCGTGGCCATCCGCATGGTGTCGCCGAACTCGTTGCTGATGCTCAGCGTCTTGTCCTCGCCGCCCAGCGCCAGCAGGTTCTGCTTGTTCCACGCGCCGCACGTGATCCGGCGCGTGTGCTTGCCCATGATCGGGATACGCCTGCAACGGCGGGGTCAGGTCAGGTCACGTTAGGTCAGAGGGGGCCTGGCAGCGCGGGCCGGCCGCATCTGTATCGGCGGGGTCAGGTCAGGCCAGGTCAGAAGGGAACTGGCAACGTGGAACTGGCAACGTGGAACTGGCAACGTGGAACTGGCAACGTGGAACTGGCAACGTGGAACTGGCAACGTGTGCTTGCCCATGATCGGGATACGCCTGCAACGGCGGGGTCAGGTCAGGTCACGTTAGGTCAGAGTGGGCCTGGCAGCGCGGGCCGGCCGCATCTGTATCGGCGGGGTCAGGTCAGGCCAGGTCAGAAGGGAACTGGCAACGTGGATTAGCCGCACCTGTATCGGCGGGGTGAGGTCGGGTCAGATCAGGTCAGGTCAGAGGGAGATTGGCAGCGCCCATCAGCCGCGTTTATATCGACGGGATCAGGTCAGGTCAAGTCAAGTCACGCTGAATCATCATCAGACTGAACGAACTACGAGATAAAGCATCACCTGGTGGCAGACTTGTGCTCGACTCGAGTTGAATCGAGAATCGACTCATGAATCAATCGTTTTTGGATGAGTCGTGAGTTGAATCGATTCTTTTCCCAACAACATATTTTGAGTCGCGAGTTGAATCACATCTTTCTTTTTTTAAATGAGTTGAATCACGAGTCAATCATTTGAATCGCAATGAGTCATTTGAGTCTTGCGACTCAAATGCAAGTTATGAACAAATGATATAAAGCGTGTATCTTTGTAAATAGTATGCCATGACACAAGGTAGGGAGTAAAAACACAGTATAATTATTAATGCTTAGCATTACAATTGTCAACTTATCAGCTGCCAGTGAGTAAAAAATGAGGTGTTACTCAAAATATTTACCAAAAATGGATAACAATAACTACAAAAAAAAGTATTAATGCTAAGCTTGGTATTCACAATCAGTATCATGCATGAGTCAATTCTAGTGCCAGAAACACAACACAGAAATGGGATGTGATTGTGAAAAATAATAGGGAACTGAAACGACCATGCACTTTTTTTGGAACAGGCATTTGCACTGAATAAATTGCGTCGGTTTGTGTGACAAATAACAAACCCAGGTTACCTTTACAAGAAGGTAGATCAAAATTTCCTTCAAGCCCGCATGACGTCTTTCAAAGTTTAAAAAAAAAAAATGGTATAATTTTGGTTGCAGAACTTTTATCAAATCATATGCAATGGTCACTTGAATTTGCTTCCTAGCAAATATATTTGTATTCTGCTCACCAGGTGAGCTATAATCTTTTCCCATTCTTTCCAGTGAGCATTTGTTCTGACACATTTTATTCTCATGCATAGACAAGGTCGGATTTGTGCATTGTAATCCGGCATTTGGAGAGGAATATTTTGTAGTCATCCAGTATGGAGAATATTTTTATTCAAACCTTATGCATGGTAACTCAACTTGCACCCATTTCAGTGAATTTTGAGCACTTTTCCTTGATCACAGCAGTTCGTTGTCAAAAGTTAATTACTTAGGAACTTCAACTTCCAGATGAAAAAACAACAAATAATTTTCTGGAAAGGATAATGTTCAGGATCTCCAAAATCTAGGATCAGCCTATTTTTCCAAACATTTACCTACCTACCTACCTACATTGACATACAGCAGTTGTTGAAAACAGTTTTTCCAGGCCAGCTAGACCCAGGGCATGATGCATTCTTCCTTGGTGAATCTTGCATGGATTGTTGATGATACATGCATAATTGAACATTTATGTACAACACCATTGTGATCTAGGAATGCCCTCCTGAAACTTGCAACTCAACTGAAACTCTCCTGCCAATGGGGAGAAGAAGCTATGGAGCACTTAGCTCCCCCTTGACTGTCCTTTCTTCCGCTCTTGAACGAGGGTGACAACTTGAACATGTAAAATGGATGGTAGAGGGAGCCTACCAATATCAGGAACAAGCCCTTTATTTTGGAGGCACTTGATGGTGAGCCTGCCGGAAATGGCACATTGTTGGGCAGGACGATTATTACTGGGTCATTTAGGATACCCTTTGATGAAGCTAAAGAATAGGTCTTTCAATTAGAATACGTCAAAGTATCCTATATTGCCATAAAATATGCAAGATAGCGTAGAGAAAGTCGGTAAAATTGGGTGTAAACCAATGGTGAAGGAAAACCTTCAAGCCTGCTACCAAACAAACTTCGTGGGGGCAACAGACCAACGCAATCATATTCTGTGCAGATACCTATTGCAGTGCAGAACCTGGGTGCCATGTTGCAGTTAGGTGATGTGTGTCAGGTATATGATTCAGGTTGTGTGTGCATCATGCTGATGTGGATTTAGATATTATGCACTCATTGCTTTGCATATGCATTGACAACCATTCATCTCGTTAATCTGTTTGAGTCAATTACTTTATGCACATGCACGTTCATTTATCTGTATATTTATCCTATATATCAACCATTACAGTGCATGACGAATGATAAATAATGTGAGGTGAAAACAAAGTTATAGCAAAAATAATATATCCAACAGATGTTTTGATGTTGGAGCATCTTCGTTAGTGTGAATAAATACTGATTC